>ML218298.1:36528-93392 GCA_004785975.1 Popillia japonica | reverse complement strand
CTATTAAAACATTCGTCCAATAATACTAACTTTCCATGCCAAATTTTATTAAAATCGCTTAGGCCGTTTTGAATTTATGCATATAATAAAAAAACCATTACAAAATTTAAATTTCACATTGCCAAATAGCGCGCAACTAAGTAAATTTTCTTAAGGGTGCGTTAACGGTTCTGTGGCGGGCATTCAAAATACGCAATTGTAGTTTTCTAATACATTTCATGGAAACCTAAAATAAATGAAAAATAAAAATTTACGTATTCATTAAGAGTCATCGTGTACAAGTTGATTGAAAGCTGACGTAGAAAAAGCGAATAATAACAAAAGTAGAAGAAATACTTTTGTCTTTATTCAAGTGTGCAACGATTTCTATCCACGACATGGTTAATTATAATGGACATAGTGATTTCAAGTAAAAAAATTGCATAAAATATGAAAAACAAACAAATTTATTAGAAAATACGGTTTTGTGGATGAAGTAGGTAACTATACAGTATATTCCCTAATCAGCCCTAATCTGTAGTGTGGCACCTTAAGCATAAGAGGGCAGCACTGTATGTGTGTTGTTTCTTTTTTTTTCTTTTGGCTCAAGAGGTGGAGCAGTGGTGTGAGTTTTCACTTCGCTGATCTTGTGCCATTTAGTTCAATGTTTCTAAATATGTAACATTATTATTACTTGTTTGATATTGTTTAACTAAATCCTGTACTCTTTAATTTTATTTATTTTTTTTATTTTTTTGAACTAATAAAACACTATTATTATTATTATTATTATTATTATTCATAGTATTTTTGTAAGAAATAAACGAAATTTATGATCAACTTTAATATTATTTATTCATGGCGTACTATATACGCCACGCGACTACTTAGGTTAAATTCCAAGCGCGACTATTTAACGGTTAAAACAAACAACCAGTTAATTATGTTATATACTTCTTCAAAAATAAAAATGTAACAACGAATTTTTGAGTGAGGACGGAGGGTGCGTGTTATTTCGGGAAAAACCCGAACCCCCCGACGTAGGTACTCGCAGAATCGGGACACGCAACAACTTTCAAACTTGGAAAGCAGAAGGGGCACAAAACGAGCGAGAAAACTTATAAGGTACCGGAGAGTGCTCCCGCAAAGCCGGCTCTTTGTCTGTTATTAATTACGTTGTATTAATTTGACGGGCTTCTTTTTATTAATTAACTCATTTTGCATTACGTCCGAGCCTGTATCAGTTGCTTCCCTTTGTCGGTGTATCGTGAAGGTGAAGCTGAAATAGACGTTCCCTCTGACATAATATTTATATCTACGCTTTTTTTTTCTGTTGGGTTTGTGTACTGTAAAATATGCTTCTTGGCATACATATATACGGCCTCTCTTTTAGGTAACTTTATTTTATATGTGTGTGTTTTTTGCTGGAATCTCAGACATAGAAGATTGTTTTTGTATCAGAGCTTTAAAGAGGGCAATTGGATAATATAAAAAAAATGCACGTAGAAACTTGACACTCTGCACTCAGACAGATTCAGAGATTTTTTCTGCAAAACGTATACAAAAGGAGTGCCTTCAAATTATATTAGTCTTTTAGTAACGAAAATTCAAGATAATCGATATGTCTAGCTTCGTCGAAACAGCTGTTTTGTTCGTACATTTTGAGTTCCCTAAGAATAAATATAATATATAAAATAAAAATAATCCGGGGAAGCGACAAGCAAACTTCAACTTGTTTTCTAAGACAAAATATATAAAAGTCTCTCTTTGTTCCCTCATCTCCTTTAATGACGAAATACGTAACGATAACAAATTATCCAATAAAGTTTACTCCAGTGAACGACAAAACACAAACAAAAGATGCTGAAGACGACAAAAAATTGTATTAAAACGTCGATTACGACGCGACTCGGGGACCGTTCTCGCGGAGAAAAACAGCAACAACCAACGTACACCACATACACGCACAACCAGACGGGAGCGGCAAAAAAAACTGGAAAATGAAGCAAAATGTTCCACGGTGAAAAAACACAGATCGTAAACAACTAGCACCATCCTCCTGGTCCAGGCGGCAGGCGATGGCGGCACGATGACGTGCTGGCATGGCGCTTCTAATTAATGATGATGTTTATGTTTTCTTGCGGACGTTCCCCCCCACCTCGCCGCCCGTCATGTATTTATCACATTGTTCTGCTGTGAAATACGAATTGTCGGGACGGGGGCGTACGAAAAACGCGCGACGCGAAGAGAACGAAAGGAAGAAAAACAAAAGAAAACCTAATTAACGACTTCGGGGTCCGTGCGTCGTAAAAAACAACCGCCACCGCCGTAAAAGGAACGCTATCAGGGGGTGGCCTTATCTACGCTGCGGTGGTGTGCCCTCGGAAAGATATTACACCCTCACGTGTTATCCGAACATATCTTTGTTCGAGCAAACGAAGAAGTAAAGGTCATCATTCCGTGCGCCAGGCACAATGGTAACCTTAGTAGTTGTTGTTAATACCATTAAGGGGATGCTAGCTGGTGGATTGACTATATATCTCTTGCAAAAAGAGATCTGTCGGAAATAAGTCTGCTAAGTAAATTCCAAATGAAGAAAAGAAGAGCATAACTTAGATCCTTTCATTGTAAAGAGAATAGTGGATGAAACAAGTATGATTCTGGATAAAATTACTGATCTGTTTCTTTTACTACCGGTTGAAGTTTAATAATTATAAGATTATGCCCTAGTCTTAAGCAAATTTCAGTACTATGTGATAAATTAACGGAAATATTGCTTCTGCAAAATATCTGAAGGAACAATTAGAGATTAACTGTAGAACTAAACAAATCACAAGAACAAGAACGTTAGCAGTTGGTATTTAAATGTATTGGAGAAATTATTATTTTAGGCGTAATAGGTGTTGTTGGTTGTACCTTACGAGTGTAGTAACAGATGATATATATATTGGTTATCAAGAGAGAATTAGAGAGCTGTTGACGTATGTAGAGGAAAATATTACATAGAACAAAAATGGGATGTCTGCAGCAGCATTTGCTGAAGACATCCTTACTAAACACATCATCAAATTCTCCATAAGAGGGCTACACGAACTGGTGCATTGAAACTAACGATCTATTGCTTGACCAGTGACCAAAAATTCAACTGGTGTTGGAAATATAGTGACCGCTTGTACTGTATTGAGGACATTATAATTCGATCTGAACTTCTAAAAACCGAAGAGAGAGGATTATAATTGAATTACGATTGAAGCAAATTTTGAGACAAACTAGTTTTTAAAAATTGCGAAATTCAATTGCTCACGATTTTGATTTACCCTTAAAGAAATTTCTCCGAAATTTTGCTATATCTTTCGTACAAAACTAAAATATCAGCTACCGTTCAGTAACCAGAATAATGGGCGCCTTAATTGTCGCTATTGACTAACCATACACAACATCTGTGGAATGAACTCACCAAGCTTGGCAAAAATCATCCAAAATTTTGTTTATGGACGCCAATATTGTCAATATTTTGGAAACATTTTTAATTAATTATTTTGTTTATATTTTTGTGTGTTCGTGTTGCTTATTCTCAATAAAACTTACAGTTTAGTTTGAAGTAATTATTTTGGTAGTTGTAAACGTGGGAATGCTAAATTCTTTAGGTGGGAGCTAACAAAATTTGTAAAAATGTATAGGGTGTTTTATGTTAGTTAACATAATTTCCGGATAAATGGTACGGGCGCGTATTCCAAATATTTTGTTTACTGTAACACCATTCGTAGTGCATTTCTGATTGATGGACCACATATTGCAAAAATAGCCATTGAATCTCTTGATGCCGAAGTAGAACACTAATTCACTATCACCCACAGGACAATAAACACTTTGATAATTGTCAACGCGTTTCGATAGCAATGCTTTCATTATCTAGACGATAATAAAACTAGTTTTATTTATTTATAGCTCAAGAAGATAGTAAGTATCAGCTTGATGTTGCTTCGATCTTGGTATGTGCTTTGGATCTAGGTTTGATTTGCCTAGAGTAATGACCCTTTTGAACACTTTCGACTGGTCTTTAATTTTTTACAATCTGTTTTGGCTGAATTTCGCTCAATAATATTTTTGGATTTTTGTTTGTCAACAGAGGTGGAGTACCTAAATTGTGCAAGATGGTTGATTTCTAATTATTACTCTTCAACTGATACGTTTTTGTTTAAATTATGCGCACGATTGGACCAAATGACACAATAAATGTAGCAGTTAAGAGAGTTCTAATGCTCGATCACCACATCCCGTTAATAGCTAAATCTTGCAATTGTACACGTAATTTGATATTCTTCAAAAAGCATAGCGACCTGCAATTGCTACAAAATTATCAGTCCATAGTGTAGTTCTATCTGTTGTTATTTCAAAATTGAATCTGTGGTAATACGTAGGTAGCAGGCAATTATAAATTCGACGGAATTATGGATGAGAATTTGTAGGAATTGTCAATGGATTTTGACAGGTTCAGGTTGAACTTCTAATATTAAACTGGATTAATTTAGGTATTTTTATGACCTTTTTGTACTTATCTTATTTTCCTGATATTTGTTCCGCTTTTAGGTCAATTACAACACTTAAATTAATAAATTATTTATTATTATTTGACACGAATTAAATGTCAATTTTATTCCACTGACGAAGTTGTATCAAAAGCCAAATTATTTTGTAAAGGTTTTGGAATAAATTTGATCTTTATTTGAATTAGAGTGTTGTAATTGACCTAAAAGTGGAACAGGAAAATAAAATTAAACTGGATTGAATTTGGGTATTGTTCTAATTTACACATTGGGTTGCTCGGTTGCTCACTTAGTATTAGCAAATACTATCTAAATATATATACGTGCAAAGAATAGTTCCATTCGACAAATATAGAGGCCGCCGACAGTTGACTGTAGATAACTGTAGAAGGTGCGTGCACCCAGAGAAATTTTGGATATAAAACAAAATGCATAGGCACAACCCGTAGATTTAAGTGACAGTTAAAACTAGGAGAAATGTATGTAAAAATGACAGTTTTAAATGACATTTAACCTAAATGCTCTTGTAAGACGTTTATAATAGTACCAGGCATAACAGCGATTATTTATCTGGACCGTTGGTTGCGTACGTACGTCCCTTACTCCTCCCCTTGAAAACTATCCTCGCTCCGAGGAGACTGTGTCGCCGCTCTATATTTGTCGAATGGAACTACACTTCTTTGACCATATTAATACTAGTATTATATATGGTATTAGTAACGTGTGAGGATAATATCAGCACATACACATTTACTTCCAGTTAAATGACTTCTGTGCCAAAGCTAAGATACTCTATGCCGTTGGTCACATCCCCCAATCGTCCCAATCGGCTTTTAATTGGAGATTGGGGCTACGTTTTCCAGCCTGTAAGCTGAATCCTTCGTTATTATCGGTTCAACACTATAGTGATATAGTGTCAAAATTGAATAGAGAAGAGAAATGGGCCGAATGGAAATATGGTTGAAATATTTGTTGCAGTCCTGAAACAGATCGTTCATAGATCTTAAAATGATACTGGGCCATAAATTTAGAAAATAAGTTTGGAAATACAAGACTTGGGATTAGGAAGTTACCAACCTTATAGAAAATCACGATTATTTCATTTACAAGAGCTCAATGTGACTTATTTTTAGACTTACTTGTGAGCATTAAAATTAAAGGAATATCCATTATTCCAGCATTTGAATGAGAGAAAAATTAATCGGAAATTTTGTTTTTTAAATCTGTGTTCCTACTGCTACAACAGAACAAATTTGGAACTTCTTTAATGGACACTAATAGCATTTTTTGGAACGTATCGAAGGTACACTTTAGATTTATGCATCCAATTTGTGCATAAAACTAATTTCATGATGTGATATTGTTCCAGAACCCTTAAAATACTCCTAATTTCCTCTATCATCTGTTTGGGCTTTAATAATAGTTGAGTTAAGCTAGACCTAGAAGCTAGAATTAGAATAGAAAAAGAAGAGAGCCAACCGTTACTATCTAGGAAACTTCTAACTCCTCCTCCATTTACTGATGTTGGGCTTGTTTTATCTGGAGTGTATTCTGAATAGAAGTGTTTCTCTAGATGTTCGTATCGTGGCAGATTATTTTATAGGTAGATTATTTAGTAAGCTGACCTGCATTGGACACAAAGCATCCTTCATGGATTTTCAATCATATAGCTGCATCCGAGCTGGTGATCTTCTACAGGTTCCCTCGGCGTTGTTAACTGTTTCTTTTTGTTAACCTACTAGCAAGTAAAGTCTCGGAGTTGATAGCTAGGAGAGGATCTGATCAGTTTTCAATAATTGACCTGCTGTTTTATCTTTCTGCACAGAAGCGCTAGAGCATAACAGACATTAGAAGATGGTAGCAATTCCTGCGGAGCACTCTATGACTCAAGACCTCTTGAGGTTATTTTTCACTTGTGATCAGTAATAGTGTATCCAGTTAAAATAAATAAAATCTAAGTTATTTGCAATCTCCAGTGAATGGCAATAAAAATTATGGACCAAGACCTAGCCTTGGAAGGATAGGTGATCCCCAAAAGAAATGGCACAATGTATGTACATGTCTGTCTGTAAGCGTAAACGAGAAAAAAAAATATTTCTAAAAAACCTTATTTGGTCAAACTGTACAAGAAAACTCATCCATATTGCTTCTTAAATAACCAAAAAACCATATCAAAAATTTAGGGTTGAAAACAACTGAAAACAACGATGAAAACGAATTATTTAATACTTTGAAATGGAAGCGTGGTGTCATTTCTCTTACACCATACTGTACACGTATTGCCTAGAGGCACAGATGCAAGCCAAGCATCATCTGTTTATACGACCTTGAACCACATTAGACTATTGTATTGTACGAAGTCAATGGCCATACGTTTTAAAAATAAAGGTACCTTTGCGTTTTCTTTAATAATGTTATGACAATAAAACCGATGTTATGTTGAAGTTAGAGTGAAAAGGGCGTATTTAATAGCAGCCTCCGATCGGTAAATGAAAATTTAAGTTGAGGGAAAGTCGCATTGAATGAAAAAAATGTAATTACTGCAATTATGTTATGGCGCTTTAAGCTCTTTCGTAAAGGCTACTACAAAATTGAGTTCTTTCCTTTTATTTGTGATAAATTGATGGTCCCAGAAAGTACTTTTTTGAGAGACAGGAGAAAATGTATTACAGGAAAGGCTCGATGTGTTGCCCATTTTCATGAACACACGCCTGTAATCGTCGGGTAAATCCTGCACTGATCGGCTGGCTCTGTACAGTATGCGTCGAAGTTTGTGACATGAGAAATATCTTTTTTTCTCGTTTACGCTTACAGATAGACCCAAGGTGTATTATATGTTTTTGTTTCTAAATCGTTGTAGCTATCATCCCTTAAAAACATGCTTTGTATATCGCGAACATCCTGTATATGTATTTATCAATTGACGTATTCTACAATTCTATTGTATTACGGAATAACGAAGTACTTACCTCTGGCAAGTGAGATAAAAACTATGTGGCACCAAGAGCAAGTATTAATAGTGCCCATAATAGTAGGGGTAACCGGAGAGATCCCTTACAAACTTCGCGATGGCTTACAAACACTTGGAATCGATCCAAAAGTGTATTTGCAAATGCAGCAAGTCGCAATCCTGGACACCTGCAGCATAGTCCGCCATGGACTCGGAGAAGATGAGAAGATGACCACCTAACTGGCAGATAGAATAAGCGCAACCGCACGCACATACCAACCCATGTATAGATACTTGCTCCTCGGAGCCGTATCCAGTACATAAGTCCGGCGCAAGCTGAGAAAACGATAATAATAATAATAATAATAATAATAATAATAATAATAATAATAATAATAATAATAATAATAATAATAATAATAATCCATGCCTTAACATCCCCCAACGTCTTGCGACAATTACAGGGGGCATCGGCTGGCCATGGGTTATTATTACGCCTGCGGCTGTAGACCGACTTAAGATGTTATCTTTCCGCATTTGCCGTGGAATTTGGGAAACTACAGAAAACCAAATTCAGAAAGAACGCACCGGGGTCTGAATCCGATATCACCAGACTGTGAAGTGAGCGCGCTAGGCACTGCGCTACACAGCCGGTAAGTTAATGCTTTTCTCGGATAACAGAGAAGTATTACCCAGACAAATAATTTCGTAGATATGAGGGCAAGCATGGGTTCGCTAGAAAAGACCAAAAGAGATCTGCAAGAAGTGTGAATAGAACATAAAACAAGAAAATAAACTGAAAGCAATAACATACTAAGAAGCGACATAGTTTTTATGCAGATCAAAATTAATTTGAACATTCCTTATTGTTACATCCTTCATTCACACACGAGATACATAGTTTTATTAAAACTACTACGTATTACTTAAGTCCCTACGTAACTCTTGCACTACACACTCTTTTAACTAAGCAGATAAACGTACATATCTTCGAATGTCACGCGGGAGTTTCAGTAGCTGCTGCAGCACCATTATGTAAATGATGCATCACCGTTTCCACCTTCTTCTCATTCCGTTTTCTCTAAGCGAGTAGTATCTAGCGATGTCTATCCTTTGTAGGACGTCTTATACGATGACAACGACGACGAAGAGGATGAACGAATCGTTTAAGATGAAGTACTTATTCAAGTCCGAATAATGTTAAACTACAAAGAACTCTACCTCTTCGGTCTCCTTCTATAAGTGTTAGACGAAAGTTACGGAGAACCGGGTCACTCGAGTGAATAAGTCATCTTGATAAATGCTCATGCATGAAACGCTGACGTAACTACGCGAAATTATTTAAATGTACTTAAACATTTATGTAGAAATTCTGGCCATTCCTAATTGAACTTTTGTCACTATTAAATTGCTTAATGTACTTTCGGCAGGAAACCTTTTCATTCCTTCAGAAATTTTGTTGATTAAAAAGTAAATTGACGTATCGGGGACGACGTTATCGATTCCGAAAGCAGTAAACACTCCATTTACTCAATCCATACCATTTTCCGGGTCGGTGGCAGCTGCTAATACGTAATGTTGTGTGCGGCGTACAGTCCTGGCGTCCCATTATAAATCAGAATCCATCTGCCCTTGACACTAACGCACTTGGAGGCGACGCTCTCCGGTCTTCAACTTAATACCTTTCCATTATCGACCGCCACGTGACATCGGAGGTGGCTGCGGCGGCGGTAGTAAGAGTGTATAGATGGAAGGAGGTAACCGTGGCGGTGAAGACCCTTAGAGCCCCCTAAGATCTAATATCGCGCTGTGTCTCTCTTGCCCCCGCGTTACCGCACCGCAGGGTAGAAAAAGCCTCGGCTTGAGTAATGGATATTAATTCCGGAGTCCCATCGACGGCTCCGGGGAGTCGTTCCGGGCACGGCGGTTATTATAACCTGGCCCCGCTCGTTATCAACAACAATCGCCCTGGGATAGCGTACTTACTTGACCTCACTATATGATTATGGGACGGGAGGAACGCTCAGGTAAATTGTTTGAACCGCAGTCGGCCTACTATATGATAACTTTTTGCTTTCCGTCTCGTCTCGGGAAGAATAGAACAGTTCGAGCAGGAGAAGCTAAGGAAATTTAATGGAAGCGAGGTGGATGACGACATAGATAGGGGAGCCTGAAGAATACCTTCATAAATTTATTTTTAATAAGAACAAAATATCGTAATAGCTATGAGGAAACAATAACCTGTAAGGTTGTTCGTGTTTTCAAAAATAGATATGCAAATTAGGAGATGTAAATATTTACTTTTATGCAGACTCTTCGTTCCTCGATAGGTAATTGGAAACAAAGTGTGGGTTGGTATTTTAATTGGTTCCATCCATAACTAATGGTACTCAGCCAACCTAGCGTGTTAGAAAATTAACGACTTGTCTGTTTTACTGAATATTTTCCTCCCCTTTTCTTATCTAAGTTCGCTTGTGGTATATCCTTGATTTTCTATCTTGCACCGGTGTAGAGAATAAGAATGTAGTTCCTTGCGTCTTTTAACGTTTAAAATTTATGCATAAATAGCGCCTCAAGGGTACCTTAAATTTATTAGAGTAAGTTAGGGAGATATTTTTCAATTCTGCATGCAAACAGTAGAATTTGGGATTTAATATTCAAAGTAAAATGAAATAATTTATCAGGCTAGATATCTTAGGGTTGGGAGATTTTCATTTTTTTACTGGCAAGCAAAGAATATTGGATAATAATATTTGAATTTTTAATGTGTAGCTGTTAAAGGGTTGTAGCTATTAAAGGTAGTTGAAATGTTATAACTAGCGTTAAGATCCGAATATTCTGTTTGACTCTGCGTGGTGACTTCGTCAATTCTATAGGCGCGCTTCACTTCAATATATTGTATATGTGTGCCTGTGCTTGCCTGAACTTGCGTTACACAGTGTTTCCAGCGCCTCCATAGCTGCTCAACGTTACGTTACCGTTGAAGTTTCCGTCCGATCATATCCCAGACATGTTCGGTCAGTATCAGATCCGGGGGAGGAGCTGGCCATTGAATCACTATACGGTGCCCTTTCACAAAGGCCTGTACTACGCGCGCGACGTGCATTCGAGCATTCTCCTGCACGCACAGCAGACGTGCGCACCGTTGAATGTAGGGAAGCACAGCGGGCCCCTCAACTTAGCACTTCATCTACGTATAGGCGACCCCTCATCGGCCGCTCTACACCCAGCTCCATATGTAACAGCATCCCATACCATAATGCACCGCTGGCGGTGGACATGGTGTGGTTGAATGCACTGCCCGAGTAGACGCTCACGAGGTCGCCCACGAGCGAAAATTTGCGCCTCACCGAATCCAATTCGAATCTTGATTCGTCGGAAAACACCGATGGATTGCCTCCACTCGACAACTCACCGATGGCCTGCGTCTACCCACTGGTAGTGTGTGCAACGGTGTCGGGGAGTCAATGGTGAGCCCCTGCACCACCACCCTGTGTGTGCCTTCCTTTCCTGCTGGCTAAACGGCTCGAAGTTGCTCTGATGACGCACGCGACGTTGCAGAAGGCCACGGTCCTTTAGTCGCGCGATGCCGTCCCTCTCGCAGCCGAAGGCGCGTACGTCCTACTTTACTCCATTCACGCCATGCCCATTGCATGTGCGGCAACGAACGGTCGAGACGGCGCGCGAACCTATGGAAGAAAACAACATGAGCATCCCCACAAACATGTCTCGCCCAACCTCGCGTAAGTAGCCGGATCGATCCGCTATTATGCAGCGAATACAACTACTTCCTGGACTTTCACACCGCACTAAGAAGGACCGGTTTCTCCCATCTTCGTCGGTCTCCATGGTGACGTAATTTTGCCCCTATCGGAGCCCTTCACTAAAAATGCGGCGATAGCCAAAGTCGAAACTCGCTGCATAGACTCGCGTATAGGAATCTTTGATGGTCCGCAAATTTTATGAATGTATCTCCACGCGTTCAGGTTATATAGGGTGTGCTCGTCAATTATTTGCAGCAGGGTATGTCTGTTACTCCTATATTTTCTATTTCTATCCAGTAAAAACGTTCGTATAAGATATCACTGAGAAATCGTGCGTTTTGCGTCACGTCTTTTCTAGAATTTTCAACAAATCGACGGTTTGTTAGAGCTTATTTGCTCTACAAACTGCAACTTTACAAACAACGACGAATTCCGGCAAAGTATTCCCATTTTTGCATTTAGAATGCATGCTTTCACAATCATTGTTCAAGAAAATTTGCAATACCCCCCATTTCAATAATAACAGAATTCGAATCGAATTTTCTCTTCCGCAATTTGAATAACAGAGTTATACGTGGCAGAGTGTAGATAGCACCGACCCCATCATTTTTGAAGATTTAACGCAATCTAATTAGAACGTAATAATTCTCTAAGACGCCGTCGAAACAGGCAAACTTGTTGTTGTAGCGAAGTTTTCCCATCGCCGCCATGATCATCGGAAAACTTCGCGAATTACTTGCCTTCAACGTAGAGTTGAGTAAATTTACTTTGTTCTGCGCCGCTTCTCCTCAGGATGAACGTATATACGAATTTAATGGCCTTGAAATACGTATACGAACATGGAAAGAGAGTATCTTATTTTGACCGAAGACGGAGGGGTAACATTTAAATTAGATTCTGCGAGAGCCGAATCTCTGTGTAGAAAGCGCGCACGAAACAAATGCGCCTACACGGAATACGACCGGCGCATTTCGTCCCCTTCGTTTTCGAAATTATTTAATTTAAGTTACTCGAAGTTGGCGCCCTAATTACGTAAGTAACTGCCTAATTAAAGTTCTTCTTATTATTGTACCCCAAATCTGACGTTACTTATATAGCAATCATAAAATAATTGGAAACAATTTTTCATAACAAGCAAATAACATATACAGGGTGTCTGCTTAAGTTGGTGCCATATGGAGAACTTTATTATTATAAGTTTTACGAAAAAAAGTAATTCTTTATAAAAATGTCTGCCTTCGAAAGCAATAATATTCAATTCTTCATATTTGGCATCAAATACAGGGTGTTCACAAAGCGAAAAACGCGGTATCTCTTTTCTTATTAAACAGGTGATTGTTGTCATAAGTAGCAACGATTACAGGAATTCAATACATGTAATTGTTCTTCAACAAAATTCTCGTTACACTCTCCTACATATCTCGGGAGTGATTTTTTAACCGTTTTCCTTATTATCCGTTATAGTTGGTCTACGTACATTTCTAAACCTTCTTTTTTAAGTAACCCCACCAGAAAAATCTAGTGGGGTTATGTCGGAAGATCGAGCCGGCCAAAATCTCACAGAATACCTACATATATACAGCTATGGAAAAATGTATGGAGCACTTATTAAATTAAAATGAAATATCTCTTAACATACTGCAATAAATTCAATAAAATTGTTTGAAATATAATTCTCTAACCTATTGAATATGTAGAGCAATTTCTTTCTTAACAAATTCTATCATAAAATGATCTTTGCCACACCGCGAAAAAGACTACAGAGTGGTTCACAAGTAATGATGTTCCCCTGCTTCCATGGCCTCCTCAGTTCCCAGACTTATCCCCAATAGAAAATTTGTGGGCAATACTAAAGCAGAACGTATCCGTTTACAAATGTAAATCAAAAAGAGAACTAAAGGAGATAATTTTTGAAGACTGGAAAAAAATTCCCGTCAGCTTGTGTAAGAGACTTATGAACAATGCGGCCAAAAGAGTTCGTTCAGTAACCAAAGCACGATGAGGTGCCATAAAATATTAAAGAATGTCTTTAAAATTGTTAATAAAGTTGTATATACTCGTTCGCTTTTAATTTCTGTGTATAACATTTAGAATCGTGGGCAATGTATAGAGTGCTCCATACATTTTCCATAGGTGTATGTATGCCTCTCCAATTAAAACTATTGTCAAGGTGTCGTCATCGTCGTGCCTACTGTGACATGGTGCACCACCCTGCTGGAATCATAACCGTTGTCCTAAATTGCACACCACACATTGACTTTGAATGAATACTGATTGCGAGTTTTTATGGCGAATGAGGGTTCCCATCACCCCACTACCTACAGTTTTGGGATCTGATTTTAACGTTGGAACTTGACTTTGCTTCGTCAGAAAACATAATACGTCTTGCCATGAAACGGTCGTCTTCCAATATTCCGTCTGTCAATCTCTTGGTTGTAAGGTATGAATAAATTGGTTATATAGACGAAACCAATTCTCTTTTAAAATTTTTGCAACTGTATATTGGCCAATAGGATTATGTGGCAGAGATGCTCTTTTTCGCAACGAATATTTAAGATTTTCCACAAAAAACTACAAAATGCATGACCTGTAACACAGTGTCATCGTTGGCAATCCGTTTTTGACGTTTGTTAGTTTATTTGTTGGAAACATTTCCAGCTGTTTTGAATTTATTAAAAAATTTGTTGGATGTCGGTGATTAAAAATGTCTGCAGTTCGCGAAAAGTTGTCTGTTCTAAACTCAATGTTGACGGCATATTTATTTTTCTTTACAACATTTGCAATATGATGACTGTTTAATTAAGATAAGAGATAAGGTGTTTCACAAGTAGGATTTGCAAAATTTTATTTAAGCTTGAAGTGGTAAAAAATTCCTACCGAAATTTTTCGCTTTATGAACACCCTGTACATTCGATGTCAAATATGAATAGCTGGATATTATTGTTTTCGAAAGCAGATATTTTTATAAAGAATTACTTTTTTTCGTAAAGTTTCCCGTATAGCGCCAGCTTAAGTAGACACCCTGTATACAAAAATATAAATTTCGTGTTTAATTGTGAGTAGCTAGTACCAAATCCTCTTTTTAAGATTTTTTTTCGAAGCAGCAGACATCCAACGAACCAACGACCACACATCACTTGTTTACATTTGTAGCCAGGTCTGACATTTAATATAAAAGGCTAAGGCGGCGGCGTCAAAGGATCTGGCCGCATCCGACAATCATTCCACCGCCTACTACATACAGAGCGAGTAATAAAAAATATCATGAACCGTGGAAATGTTTATTATTTGTTTATAATATGTAAGCGACTCAATGTGCTAGTAATTAAGCCCACCGTAGTTTTAAAAAAGGACAGCTCTATCTCGCTTGTTTATATTGAGTTCTCAGCGTAATTTTATGTTCATATGCGAAAGAGTACTGTGCAAAACGCTTCGGTAAGTTTATGAAATCTGCTCCCTCTCACTTCAATTTCTCATTAAAAATTAGTTTAGTTTAAAAATCGCTCCAGGAAATTAATTTTTTACGCTTCTTGTCCGACAAACGTGTTTTGTGAATTTTTTACCCCCATTATTAAGCACTAAACCATGGTCAATCCAATCGCAATTAAATTCGCAAAACTAAAGCGTACTAATCGCCGATAGGCGAGGTATAAATCACTTAAAACATAAACGCCAAGCGATATTTTCGAATCTGGCTCGATTATGCAAATCGCGGCAGAACACCGAACCGATAGAGCACATTCTATTATTTATTCGCGCGAACGGCGTAAGATCTCGTAAAATCCGTGGATAGCTTTAATTTTAGTCCTTTTGATTTATGTCGTGCACCGAAAATCAATCCCGTCGATTCTTCTTTACGATAGCGATTGCGGTGTTCGCGCAAAAAAAAATCGCGAAAAACAAAATGAGAGGACGAATTTATTGTCGTCGGATATCGCGATCGCAGCTCCGATCGCCAAAGCTAATATCCGTTTATTTATACGATTTTATTTTGCTTATACGGGATGCACATTTCCTCTCTCTATCTGACTATATATGTATGTATACATACATATACATATCGCTTTCACCAATTAGTAGTAAAATTGAAGCACAGTATTCGAAGTGTGGTGCAATGATTGTTTTATACACTAGAATTCTTGTTCATGTACTTAACTTAGCACTGATCCTACTTAAAAAACCAATTTTCTTGTTACTTTCTTGACTACGTAGTCTATACATATATGGAATTACTTGTGATATAAACGTATAAATACGAGCGAAATTTGTATAGATCCACAGTGTTAGACAAACATTGTGTGAAGTTAGGAATTGCCTGCCACTGCAAAAACGCTTCTGAACACTTTAAAAAGTTTATTCATTACTAAATATATGTATGTATATAATATTGAAGTATAGATGTTAGTTAATAACAATGCCAAGAGGTAAACTGCTAACCGAGGATGAAAAAACAAAAATAAATTGTTATAAAGAGATGGGGTGTTCAAACCGAGCAATAGCCAAGAAATTGGGGCGATCCCATCACCTCATCAATAATTTTAAAAGTTTAGGTATTCCTACGGCAAATATTGTCCTAAAGGAGTTAATCAAAAACCTACGCAAATACAGCACTCATCGATATTTTGGCTAACCTTTTCTGGTAATGTAACCGCAGAACAAATCAAATGTGATTTAAATTTGCCAGTAACTAAGAGACTTGTACAACAAATTTTATCCGGTAGTAAACGCTTTACATGGCAGAAAAAGATCTCAAAACCACCCTTAAAGAAGACTCACAAACAAGCAAGGCCCACATTTGCACAAAATCATATGAGCTGCGATAATGAATGGAAGAATGTCATATTTTCCGATGAAAAGAAATTTAGTTTGGATGGACCTGATGGCTTTAAATATTATTGGCACGATTTGCGTAAGAACACTGAAGTTGCCATGAGTAGAAATTTTGCTGGCGGTAGTGTAATGATTTGGGCGGATTTTACCCATACCAATAAAACTCTTATATGTCTTATTTCGACACGAATGAATCCTGAGTCTTATATAGAACTTCTAGAAACGGTTGTAAGAGATTTTGGTGAACAAATGCCGCTGCAACACTGGATATTTCAGCAAGACAACGTAGCTGTCCATTTTTCCAGACGATCCAAGGCGTGGTTTCAACAAAAAGAAATCAAATTAGTGGAATGGCCTGCTCGCTCACCCGACTTGAACCCAATTGAAAATCTTTGAGGAATATTGGCTAGGGAGGTATATGCCAATAATCACCAATACGAAAACATTAAAGAACTAAAATCTGCGATAATGAGATGTTGGAATGAGATTCCTGCTTCAATATTGACGAAGTTAATAGACAGTATGAAGAAGAAATGATAATGTTTTTATTTTGTTTAACTATTTTTCTGTATGTGGACCTATAGAAGTTTCGCTGTTGTAACTTATCATTATTGTAAATACTTTCTGTAAAATTTGCAATATATTTTTCCATTGATATTTTCACTTGTGTTAACCTTTCTTTGCAATGAAGCTTTACCTTTAATACATAGTTTGCCGGACATTTTAAGAAAAACATTATATTCTCTTCAATAGTTCATATGGAACTATAGAGATTTCGCTGAGTGTACAGTTGTATATTACCACCCCTAAATATTTAATGTCTTACAAAGTCGATAGCTACATACGTCACAAAGAAAAGTACCGTAGCTTATCACTCTAGAAACCCTACATGCTTCCTATTACCATAGCTTCAGTCTTAGAGGTATTGAGCTTGAGCTTATTTGTTTTTAAACATTAAAATGTTTTTTAGTTGATGATTTATTTTACTAACAGCCCTCTCGATGATACTGTCTCTCTTTGATATACAGAATTAACAATAGTGGATCCAAAATCGTACTGTGCAGGACTCAGTTATTTAATCTTCTAACCATTAGGATTGGACATTAGGAGGTTTCTTTATTAATCGATATCTGTTGATAATTTCGATAGCTTTTTTCATATCAAGAAAAACAGATACAACTTTGTTATTATTTTATATTTCTTCCTTCCAATTTGCAATTACTAAATTCTCTCTAAATTCTCTGAAAGTCGGTTAGTATTTTCGATAAATTAGATCTAGTTGTTCTTTGACAACCTGTTCAATGATCTTTTCCATACAGAGCAACATGTTAATAGGTCGAAAATCATCACTTTTGTTTGCATTATTCACCATCGGTAGAAGAATGAAAGTAGATGTCTTCCAAATTCTCGGAAAAACATCTGTTCTAAGCGATTCAATCATTATGTCAAAAGTCAGTTTCACCGATAACAAGAACAGCATCCCCAACAGTACTGGAATCAGTACCATCCGTACTCTCTTTAGTTTTCATATCAGGTTCAAACTTATCACTGACCCAATTGAGAGAAACATGTTTCTTTGAAGAAATGTTGATGCTATTGCATAATTTATTAAATCCATTTTTGTAATATTGAAAATGAAATTAGTCTCTGACAATCATTTGGTCTAAAAGTATTCCACATATCTTGGAGACAGGGACAGTTCTTTTGCGGTTTGATCGGAACTTTCTTTGCATAAATTGTATTCTAACATTCAATGTTTAGCGTTTTTTAGCCGTATGACCAACGGCACTGTCTTTTTGTAAGATGCATTCAATATCGTTTGAACCCATTTCTTCAATTTGCGGTCTAAAATTATTTTGAAGTTAATGTATGTATTAGCGTCCATAATACATAGACCCTCAAATCATAACGGAGGCAGGAAACTTAACAGTTTGTATGATAAACCTCTTCTTTAGTTCTTATGACTCTGCTTCCACTATCACCAACCCAAACTTCCAACCGAGATTCGTCACTCTATTTTATTGAGTTTTATTGACTCTTGAGTGAAACCAACCTCTGTGCTCCTTCGCCCATAGAATTCTATTTCTCTTCTACCTTTTTGTTAGTATGATGATTTTCTTTTGCCTATGACTCTTAAAGTTAAAAATGGACGTAAAGCGAAAGCAATTTGAACTTACTTTGTAGTTTTAAACTTTTACCTGTTGCCTGATTCGATAAAGCTTTCAATTTTCCATAATTATCTCGACGATTCTATACAATAGTCCTTCTCAGATCCCGTAAATTTTCATTAGAATACCTTGGTCGACTCTCAGTTCTTTGTTTTTGAATCACCATTCCACGAGTTTTATAGAGTTTCATAAGATTTTGTGTATCGTGTTCAAGTTAAGTATGTACATTGGCGTGGGTGAAGGCGCGGACAAGGTAATCAATTTCACATAATATCTTGTGAAATAAAGATTTCAAAATTATATGATTTAAAATTAACAGCAAAAGGGAAAAATCTGCTTTAAAGTACATCTGGCTTGCAGTTGGCTTTGGAACAAAATGCAATAGAAAAAATACTTCCACAGTTGGCTACTAATATTTCCCAGTTTGTTGAGGTTTCGGTTTCGGTAAACATTACAACCGAACATTTTTGCCGTATACATTGTTGTATATATTATTTATATTGAATAATATAAAAACCTCTCCATTTTATACAACTTTACTCTGCATGTTTCCACCGCAATGGATTTTATCACCACCAGTGTTCATTGAAATGAAAAAATTAAATAAATAATTTAGTTATTGATGAAAAATATAAAAACTAAATATGTAATTGTGCATATTTATTGTTTTATGTATTTAACGGTCAGATACATTTCAATAAATTTTTTGCTTTATAAAATTAGATTTCAATTCAAACGAGCATACTAACTGATGCATGAAAATAATATTTATTTTAAAAATACAATTTCCGCAAGCTACATTATACTGAATTCAAACCTGACTTTAATAACCCATACATTTATAATCACTAACGTAGTATTTCCACAAAAGAATTGTTACATGTACAGTATAGCAACCCTTCCGTGTATTGAAAACCCGTTATTTATTCGGTATTAATCGTATTCACGTTCCATACATACATACACACATACATGCAACTTTACCGAGAAGGCGTTTCAATTCCGTTGATGAATAGCAATTTTGCGGATTTCAATTTAAAACAATTTTAGTGCTGGCCATAGGTAGAAGTTAAAATGTTAGGGAGGTATTTTGCCAGTTCAATTGATAGGTATTTTCCTTTAACATGCTTTATCAGGAAAACATAGTTTTATTGAGAGGAAGACCAGTTCTTCGATTTTATTCCGTTTAGGCTAAAGGCTAACCAGTGTAAGTCAATAATTTCCAAGGTTATATTCATGCTACCTCAACCATATTGCAAAGTTTGCTGACAGTATCCATTATGGTAGGTTTACATTATTCAATTCAGTGATACCCATTCATTCATTTGAGTTGATCAAGTAAATTGAGTGCATATGAGTTTTTCAAACAGCATACAATGTACTTTCAAGGAAGATTCCTTCCATCAGAAGCTCTTTCTTGCGCTCCAACGTCAATGTAAGTGAAACAGTAATCTGCATCAACTAGTGCAAGCAATACGATACTATATGTACCTTTATAATTATAATAATCAGAACCTGCATTCGGTGGATTTCTAATCACAATGTGTCTACCGTCCAACGCACCACCACATGTCGGAAAGTACCATTTCGTATCAAACCCTTGTTCTATACATCGCCACTCCATTTCTTTTCAGTGAAAAGTACTCAAATACCAAGAATCTATCAAGTCCGCCCTAATTTAAAGCGATCGAAACGTTCCGATGATGACACAACGTGGTCTGTAATCAACGAATTACAAAAAAATTGTGAATCTGCCAATTAATTCTTAAAAGACGATGAGTTCGTAATTTTTGGTAGATATGTTGCCAAACAGTTGCGGAATATTATCAGAGAAGTTGAGAACTAAGCTGAAATCGGTATTCTACTTTGCAAAACAAGGATTCAAGATATTAAAGACAAGCAAAATGTGACTTTAGCGATTCATATTGGGCCAGCACCCCACAACACTCAACAACATGTGGTAGAAATTCAATATTCGTATGTAACAATATTCGTATGTAGACTTGTTAACCACATCGCAAGCTACCGAGGCAACAGAAGACATTCTCCCTCACGCAATGGGGACTATTCTCCAATAATTTATTGTGTTCCAAAAAATATTAAATTTATGTTCAGTTAATGATCTGTCATTTCTTGCTTTAATATATTTATGCAGCACATCGTAAATTGCTTCCAATGCTTCTATAAAAAAAAGAATAACACTTAGGTATTCTGTAAAAATATGCCAGGCTGTTAGATGAATGTCCTGATGCTAAATAGCGTGGAGTTATTTCCATCTTTATTCTGGGAGAAAGGGCTTCACTCATAGCAGTATCTTTTTTACGAATTGTAACTTCAACTTTTTTTTTGTGTTGGGTACTGAAGAAGTATGCCTAAAGTTGCCAAGGGTATTAAACACTATTAAGCACTTGCAAAATTGAACAGATAGCCAGGCTTTACCAGATAATATAATATGAAGACTAAAAAAGAATATACTGCTCAAGCAAAGGAATAAATTGGCAATTGTAAAAGCCCTTTTACGTAAAAATCGGTTTTTTAAAGCACCAATGAACTATTTGGTGACTCAGCATGATTTGATCTTCGTTCGGGAAAAAACATTGAAAAATATACAGAAATCAGAAAATAATTAGCTAACCTGAAGCAGTTACCAAAGATTATTTTTGACTAATTTATTGATATAGGGAATGAAAAAGCATTGGAATCGTTTGCTTGGCTTCTGGGAACAGTTAGAAATTGTTGTTACTTCAAAGCAGCAGTGGCCCAGCAACTTTTGTGAGATGCAAACATATTTGGCAAAGTAAATACAAAACCGCCTGTTGCATCTTCATAAAGTTGGAATTTATAGACTTACCATCTCTCAGCAGGTGGCTTAGCAAAACTAACTTATTACTAAACTAAATATAATACATTTTAGAACAAACCCACTTGCAGTCAAAATAAACCCTAAACAGCACGTTCTCACCAATTTAATTTTTATTTAATTCTTTTAAAGGTTTTGATTGAGAAGATGACTAATTTGTTAGCAGAAGCTATACTATACTAACTTTGGCAGTCAAGTTTGATGGTCTCCGAAGCACATAAGAGGGTATAAATATGATCCAAAAATCAAATTTTATCTCTAGTGCCTGAAGTAAAGTCTTGCATTATTGGTGCTCAAGTTGAACCATCATTCGCTGTTGGGTCACAATTAACAACCCATTCTTCCCCTGTCGAAATTGATACCAAAACACTTCCTATCCTATCCCTTTCTTATATGTAGTAATAGAAAGCAAACTTTTGTATTTGTGTGAGCCTCTAAAGCAGGTTTTAGATTTAAGTATATAGCCCTCAATATGGTAACCTGAAAGTTTTGTATAACAGAAAAGATTGGTGAAATGTTTATCTTCATAAAGCTTCTCATAAAGCTCCTTATTATATATATTGATTGTCCACCTATAACTAAAATAGATCTATGTCTAGTTAATTCGCTACTCCTATTATTTAAGCTATTGAGAAGAAGGTTTCACTGTTCACAACTTTCGAGGGTTACTATAGATTACAAACAATATTACCGAGAAAGGGACATGTACCAATGAACCACCACATCTGATAGGAGAGCAGTATATCCAGAGAGAGTGATTGCATTTGCTTTTATTTATGAATTGTTCTGCATAGCCATAGTCTGCAACTGTTGGATATGTTTCAAAAGCCCACAATATGCATAATGATTGGTTGGCTATAATCTCGGATTCTGTTCGTTGTCCTCGCCAAACTGTCCACTATAAGGGGTGAGGATGATATTTTTGTTCCTTTTGCTTTGTTGTTTATGCTTGCTTCTGCAGAGTAAGACATGCCTATCTCAGACAATTCCCTCAATTCTGCCAAAGAGTATGAAATTGGAGCTATTAATTGTCCTCTGCCTGTATGACGAGAAGCTGAAGTTCTACCAAATCTTCATTCTATAGAATGGCTAATGTTTTGGTAAAGTAAGGTAAGGTGTTTCTCTAGTCCAGCTATAGCAGGAGTAGCAACTTTGACTACAGCATCGTGTCGCTCCTTCTTGAGAGGTACAGTCACCTTTAGGCGCATGATGTATGAATTCCCAACTTCATTCCATTCTTTCCGTTTTCATGGACGGCTACACCCTGGCGGTCACTCGGTTAAAAGCCCTATTGTGGCCCTAATATGACATAGACATCTCAACCTGGTCGCACCAGAAGAAATAAAGTTTAATGGATTTGCTCCAACATTGCTCAGCTTATTCATATCTGATACTGGGCTAGTTTATGCGTAGAAGTTTTCTATACGCCCCACAGTTCCTGCACAGTGGAAAATATGTGTTGGTTCAGTGAGTAACGCCCCGTTAAGATTCTTTTGAGGAATCTTCCGCTGGACCTACTCATAAAGATACCTTGCATAGTCTATTTTCGTATGGATTTATACGTAATAAGTGTCTCTTGCCAGTAAGTCCAATCTAATAGGAACAATGGCTGACAGTAAAGGCCTCACTTCTCTTCCTTAATGCTCATAAATCATAAATGTGCTGGTCTTCCCGCATTGCTCATTTAGGCGGATTTTCCAGTCTTCTAGCATGTAGTGACATACATTAATGTATTGTATTTGGTTGTTACTGCTGTGTTCATAAATTTTCTGACTGGTTCTCCGATTCAGCTGCCTTATGTCATCTACCTTTTATTTTGTCGCCTGAAACTTGTGCGCAAAACCCATCGCACATTACTACCCACATAAGATTATTGCTATTACTTATTATTATTATTACGATATTATTATTAATATAGAAAATGTCTTGTGTTTTAAGCCTACATGACAGATGAAAATCTTAATTAGAACAATACCACAGTATATGGAAAATCTTCTGAAGCAACTGCGAAATGTATCCTTCAAAATTTAATTTATTAAGTAGAAAGTAATTAAAACGTACCTACGCGTTGTGGAGCTCTTGTTCATCTCGTCATCTTCTTGTTCTCGGTCTTATATTTCTAAGTAGATATAAGTAGATACATAAGTAGAGTGACGTAGAAGAAGGATATTAGTCTCTATAAAAGAGCTACACCTTACCTTTCAAGCGCCTGGGACTGGAACTCATCCCCAGCAAGCGAAAGCGGCGACAGAATAAAATAATTACCGTAATTTGACTGAAATTAGTGCGCGATGGGAAACGATTCCTTTCAGCCAGGTGTAATTTAGAACTAAAGCTCTATTCGTTGCTATTTTACATTGAATATTTTCAAATTTCCATGGAAAATTCTGGTTTCTTTATAGTGTTTGTAGTATCTCGAGTCGTTTAGATGGATGAAGCTACACTAGAACTAGTTGTACACAATTAATAATATAAATAAGACCTGTTGATATAATCTTTCACACTATTCAATCGTACATCGTAAAAAGGAATTCACTGTTGTATTACGTTTGCGATTTTAATTAAAAGGTGCAGACGTCAAAAGGAAATACTACGAAACAATAAACATTTCACAATAAGAATTTTTCCGAAGCTTTTCAGGTTATACCGGTACTCATTTCGTAAGTTTTGAGATCCAGCAGACGTTTTAAATTCTATCGCATCTTTTTATGGTTAAAACTTTGGTTTTCCTCGGTTTACCGAACAAACGAATTTCTTAAGTTAGTCTCGATAAATAATACAACAAGGAGAGCGAAATACAAACAATTCCGATGACATGACAGATTGTTTCGTCGGAAGTTCTATTATTGCATTAGCACGAAGAAAAAGGATCGGCAAAATTGGGAAATCGGAGAAAACAACAGCGGCCAGGAAGCGACGCACACGTCATCTGGGGGAAAAAAAGAGATCGCGAAGGAAACTGGAATAATCGGCTGTCCGATATCCGACAGCGACTTCACGACGATTTGCCCCAATCGACCGGCGATGATCGTTTTTCGCCCTAGTTACTACACTTTCGTTCGTTCGACCTCTTTGATATTTTGATGCGCGGTTGTTGTGTTGGAATTTTCGGCGTGCGATGGGTGGAAAATTTTCGGGGACGGCGGGAGAGTATACACAGCGGAAAATGGAGATGACAGACGCGAAAGTTGACAAAACATCGCGATAAAAAGCTTTGTTAGGGATGCCACCGGGGTCTCTCTGCATCATGTCGTCTTTCTGGTCTCCGGTATCTGTACGGTGGAAAAAGAAATGACGTTAATTCCCGACGTTGGCGGCGAACTCTTGTTGTTCGCTTGTCTACCGACGTCGTCTCGCTTTTGTCGTCGTGTAAACTTGAATTAGGATCCTTTTCGCTTTTTCACGTGCGCTTGCTTTCACCACACGTAAGTGGAGACAAAAAATCTCACGACAAATAATGGGGGGATACGAATTTTGTCGCCGCGTAATACATATAAAAATATTTTTTTTTGTACTTATGGTAAGGATGCTCGTAAAATATGAGGTGAACATGATTTGCTGTTATTGTTTCATTTAACGTCATAAATCCTGGAGATATTTTTAAGGCTTAGTTGCGCTGTCACGACATTTTTGAGACTATCCCTCTGGTTCCTCTTTTTCAAGTACTAGCAACTCGCTTTCAAATTAAAATGCAGAAATGTTTTACTGGGTTTTATTTCCAAACTCTGAAAGAAATTTCCAAGAAATAAGAAAATGATGATGGCACTTCTTAATCTGCTGTGTCAACATCACTTCCTATTTATATGGAAGCTAATTAACGTGATTCAGATCCATAAAATAATTCACTATGAAAGGTTGATGACCGTGCCTTCACATACGAGTCCAGTCTGATGCACAAATGTATTTGCAATTTAAGGCAATTGGGGACCACGTTACTTTTCAACGGATCCCAAACCGTCCTGTTGAGAGCTAGAAAAGCGCCACCTAAAACAAGCAATTAACAAATGATGGAGCTGGAGAGGGAGGGGGGAGAGGAGCAATAGTAAGGCTTCCCAGTGGCAGAACACGCTAGGACATATCGCCTAAGTTAGCGACGATGGTTTTATCTTTGAGTAAAGAGTATTTTGGACATCTGGCAGAATTTTTGACAGATCATTCACTTAAGCTAGGGAGGCTAAAGATCAAATCTGACCGAGAAGATCTAAGATCGGCAGAGCACATTTTGTCTGTTTACTAAAACGTTGCAATAGACCTATGTAGGTCCCAGTAAGTAAAGGCAACAGTCTCACGACTCTCAAATCTTATCTTATCTTCTTAGAATTTAAGAGTCAGTTCGATAATCATCAAAAAGATATGCCGATTATTCCAAATGATTTTCTTATAAACAATCTATATTATAATTTGTTTCCCTTCTGCGATTAAGCCATTAATCGTAGTAGTGATTATGTGTTGGGCAGTGAAGAAGTATGCCTAAAGTTGCCAAAGGTATTGAAATTTAACCACCTGCAAAATTGAACAGATATCCAGTCTATTACCAGGTAATAAGATATTAAGACTACAAAAGAAGATACTCCTCAAGCAAACGAGTAAATTGACAATAATTGTAAAAGCCCCTTTAGTAAAAAATTGTATTTTTTGAAAGTATACTCTTCAGAAGCACCAGTGAACTATTTGATCACTTAGCATAATTTGATCCTCGTTCGGACAAGTACATTGAAAAATATACAGAAATCAGAAACTAATTATCTAACCTGAAGCAGATCAAAGATTATTTACATATGACTGAAAAAGTATTGAACTATTTTTTTGGTTTCTGGGAACCGTTAGAAATTGTTATTTCAAAGCAGCAGTGGCTCAGCAACTTTCGTGAAGTGCATACATATTTGGCAAAATAAATGCAAAGCTGCCTGTTGCATCTTCTTAAAGTTGGAATTTATAGACTAACCATGTCTCAGCAGGTGGCTTAGCAAAGCTAAGTTATTACTAAACTAAATATAATAAATGTTAGAACTAACCCACGCATTTGCATTATTTAATTTCGTTTAATTTTTTAAATGTTTTTGATTGAGAAGATGACTAATTAGTTACCAGAAGCTATAACCGTTGAAGCTATACTATATTAACTTTGTCAGTCAAGTTTCATGACCTCCGAAGTAGGAAGGTTGGCTATTAATATGAGCTAAAATTCGAATTTTATTTATAGTACTTGACGTAAAGTATTGATTGGTGCCCAAATTGAACCATCATTCGCTGTTGGGGCACAATTAACAACGCAACAATGTTTACGCTGAAATAATATGGTAACAAATGGGTTAACAAAACAAATTAACAACAGAAACAAAATTACGTCACTGTGATGTGGCTTTACAAACAGAACCTCGTCTGGTTGTAGTTCCAGTGGTCGGCACCAGAAAATTTCCTCGCAGGAGCACGTAGCGCGATTGTGATTCTGGTCCTGGATTGTCTTAGTTTGAAGCCTCTCAACACAGAGAGAGGAGCAGTAACTGATTCACAAAAAGAACAAAAATTTAGACCACACCCGAAATGAAAACTAATAAAGTTCAATTAACTATAATTTAATTAGTATTATATAAAAAGAAAAAAAAGAGACAGCAAAGTAAGCTTCACAATATAAAATTACTATTGTATTTACTATGTGTTCGAAATAAAAGTAAAAACTATGAAAAATGGAAAGGTATTATTTTATTAAATTTAAATACAAAATATTTTGCGCAAATTCCTTCCCAGACGCGAGAAAAAAATGAGAAAAGAAATACCTAGCGCACAGCAGGTGTAGCGATAGGCGATATTTAACATATAGAATAAGTCTGTTTCGAATGTTCAATGTATGCGGATTTTGCAGGCATGGAACCAACAATTCTTTTAAAAATACGACTACGATTACAAAAATTGCAACTAAGAAACTAAGAAAAACTAAGAATCTTTATTTCACAACAATAGTTTTACTTCTACTACAGTTAAATCAGTTTCCATCGTTGTTTAAAGTAATTCCATAGATCGGTTACATTTCAAATAAAAGTTCCTTTATTAATTAGTTTCCGATAGTATTTTCATACGTAATCACATTGATATTATTGAATTCTTCATTCAAAGCTATTTAAAAAAACTGACACATCAGCGTTATTTCCTAGTTTTTATAACATCGACAGCTGTTTTTGCGATGTCTTGCATTACTTCGATCGAGGTAAATATATTTTCGATTCATAGGCGGGGCATATTACAATTTATAAGTGAGATTGTAATTTTGGCATTCGCGTCGTAATTGAACAAAAAATTTTTGGATTTATATTCTACATCATTGTATCTTATCATTGTTAATATTTTTTACTTTCTTTTCAAATACATCCTGCATATACATGTAAAGGAGGCAAATTATAAAACCGTTATTTTTAATGCTATAATACTTTCTACGAACTATCCTCACTTTAGTCGCCGTCCTCAATCAAAGAGTTGATTTCAGATATATATACCCTAAAACATTAAAAAAGAACAGCAGTGGATCTGCAAGCATAAAGGAAGAAAAAATATCAACGGAAAATAATTTAAACTTAACTACCCCTGGCATGGCCCTAATTACTGCTTAGTAGGCAATTAATTAATAAACTAAAATATTGTACAAACTTTATAAGAAGTAGACACTTTTCACATGGGACCAACGTGTGGGTTCGGATATAAGAGAGGCCGATTATCCTAGCCACTCACTGAAAAACGACGTTTTAATTCACACATGCACTAAATTTATTTTGCACCTACAGGGACGCTCAAAAGTAACGTGAACGAAACAAATGGTAGTGGCTTTTTTGGTTACACATGTTGAATGTTTCCATGGTCAACGTATGGAAGCTGCATTTGCTGGTTAGCGAAGACAAACTGGATCTGTTAAATTTTATTAGATATATAGTCCGTCATTACTTGCGAGATTTTAAGAAAAGTTGCATCAAACCCAGTATTGTGTACCTCAGAGCTTGATTCGCAGCGATTCCAGTAATTATCCTACTAATCTGGATAGATTTGTCACCAAGGAGCCAGACGGGAATGTATAAAATGCAAAGCAACATTGTGTCTAGAACGAAATGGCGAAAATTTTTAACGGTTTTTCATACTTTTAATGCTGATTTATAAATAAGTACACGTAACTTTTCCCAAATTCAGAAGACAGAATAAGAAAATATTATTTAGTTTGGTATGTGCCACCTTTTTGACACAAAATACAAAAATATGAATTAGAAATAAACGTAATTTTAGTAGAAAATACATTGTAGGATCAAATGGGTTAATGCTATTATAAGAATTATCTCTATTTTTATTTTATATTTAAACCTTTACAACTTACACGAGATATATTTTGTTTCAGGTCACGATGACTGCAGGGAGTCTTTAATATTTGAGGTAAGTGCAAGTCTACTTCGTATGTGAATCGTCACAATTTCGATGCTTCACGATACCTACGTATTTACTTTAAAAATATTTTCTAAAGATAAAAGAAGGAAATTACTTAAATTGTGTTGCTGAATATACTGATGAATACTGAAATTATTAAACTGCTGTATATAGGAAGAAACGTTTAAAGTTATTTAGAAAACAGTAGATATTACTCATTTTTCGGTTTATATATACAGGCTGATTCAAATTAAGTGCGCACTATGCTATCTCTGTTATTATTGATTCTAGAAAGCAGGTTAAATTAGCAACGCATTAGTGTTTTTAAGCTTGATTAACATGCACTTCATGAACACTTTCGAGATTTTAAATTTTTTAAATGGAACTTTAAATGTCTTGCAATTCGAGCACGTTGTCACATCGCGTTTTGTACACTTCATTTTTTTAAATGTCTTCAAAGAAAAAAGTATAGAGGTGACAGGTCAGGGGAGCGTGCTGGCCATTGAATTGGACCATTTGTCCCAATCCACTTTCCGGTAAAGATGGTGTCGATGTAGGTTTGCACTAGGTGATAGTTGTGTGCAGGAGCACTGTCCTGCTGAAAGTATAAATTTTGGCGCATCTGGTAATTGGAGTTATCAAGGAAATCCTCTAGAACATTACGAATAAATACCAGATATCTACTTCCTGTCAATGTCCCGTTGTAGAACACTGGACCAACGACTATCGAACCAATTAACCTGCTCCAAACATTAAAAGTAGATCGAACTTGTATAGCATGTGGACGCACTATTAATAAATTTGCTTGGGAGCAGTAGTGATTATTTTTCTTATTAAACATACCTCTATTTGAAAAAATTGTTTCATTGCTCTATACACTGGGCTCTATTCAAATTTTTATCACACAAATTAATAAACCATCGACAGAAAGCCAATCTCTTGGCCGTAATGTTGGAGACAGTCTGAACTTCACATGAGACATGCTTATCCTTCCTTTGAACTGATGAATAACTTAATTCCAATTCCTTCGTAGCACATGTTATAAGAAAATTCGCGATGTGCTTCAAAATATGCTAACACAGTAACTTCTACTTCTTCGTTGACGATGATATTTTTCTTTGCTCTTTTCTTTTTAAATCAGCAATCATGTAGTCTAAACTGATTGTAAAGTTTTTGAAAGTAACGTCGATCTGGCTGCTATCGTAAAGGATAGTGTTCAGCATAATATTCGCTAGTCCTTATTGAATTTTTACGACATACAATGTATGCTTCCAACATATCGCATTTCTCCAAATGAGGAAATGCCATAGTGAAGTATGGTCAAACACTAAGCACCGAAAATAAACCCAAAATCTTTCGGAAAATAAATAGAAAGGTAACAACAAAGAACAACACAAAATCAAAAAAAAAGAACTGTTTTTAATAACTAAACGTGCGAAAGATTTATGCTCAATACGTTATTGACAATTACAAAGGGCATACTATTTTGTTCTGTTCCGCCATAATTACATACTGTAGTATTCGATTTACGAAAATACTCTGTTGAAGCATTTATATTATAAAGAAAGTTAGTATTCAGAATTTTCAAAAATATACAGGGTGTTCCATTTAAAAAATTATAAATCTCGAAATATCTCGAAAATGGGTTGTTCATTTTCTCTTTTTATAAACTGCATGTTAATCAAGGTTAAAAACATTAAAACGTTGCTAATTTAACCTGTTTTCTAGAATTAATAATAACAGAGATAGCAATAGTGGGCACTTAATTTGAATCAGCATGTAATTATTAAATCTCATAATTTGTACACGTATTTATGTCTGAATAAATTCCATTCCCCTGTCGAATAGATAACAACTACATATTTTTCTAACCTCATCGGCAGGTTTTACTGATGCATTTATATCCAATTTCAGTATAAATGTTTACGCAGATAAGATACATTCGTACAGCTTTAAATTAATTAAATAATACATTGTCAGTGGTCGCATTTCGTAAACAATAGCGGTCGTATCTAACCGTAAACGATATAATTTCAATTCGGAAGAAATTCCAATGTATATATTCCCGTATTGATTCGCGCGTTATCTGTGCGTGTCCTCGTTTCCGATATAATAAATGGCCGATTCATGTTCTTCGGCACGAACACACGCGCGGCTCCGCCAACATATTACAATATTAATTATCAATGGAAATCGATACAAAAGACACACACCTACATATGCATGCAAGCAATTTATGGTGCTCCAACGATAAATTCCCCGGCATTTAATAAAACTATTATCTGGGCAATTTATCAAATTAGTAATTACGAAAACACACGCATAAATACCGACGAAGGTATCTCTGTACGTACAGAGATATTATTATTAATATTGGAAAACGCTATTGTTGTTTGCAATCTGTGTGTATGGTGTATGTATGAGGACCGTAGTCCGACTACCGTACAAAACAATCATAAACGATTCAACAGGAAATAATAGCTGGATGTATGTATGGCGATACATACAAACGTAAAATGCGATTGTATTCTGCTCGGTTCAGTTCTCCTGAAAGGACAATCGTTACATTAGCGTTCACCTGTACAGTAAACGTTATCAGGGTTTATTGTGAAGTAAAAATACAAAATTGCTGAAAATTCCCTGCCGAAAGCCAACAATATTGCTAATTAAGAATTTCTTGGTTTTTAACTTACTTTTTAACTTACTTGAACACTGGGTACGGATCAGGCTTTTGCATCATTCCCTTAACACGGCCTATGGCCTATTATATTATTCTATGCCTAATGGGTTAGTCCCCTTTACTAGGCTTAATTGCTTGTACGGTAAATCTCTTTCCGGTAGAGCTGTTAATTCGTTTCAAAAACAGTCTCCAATGTAGCGTATTCAAATACAACGTGGTACGCTGTTTCCTCCTCCTCATTGCATAATCTGCAAATAGGTTTATCTTTAAAGATTCCAATTCTATGCCGATATTCCCTTAAAGAGCCGTGTTCTATTAGCAGACTCGTCACTGTTCTAAAGAACACACAAAATAGCAGATTATTATGAAATCTTAAAAAACACTGAATTCTCTGAAATTGAAAAATCTTTCTCATCAGACAACTTAATGAGAAGAGGATATCATTCCAAGGAATTGTGTTGTAACGTTAGGTAGTCTTGATAGGAAGTATCGGAAGCAAAGCATTGGAATTTTCTCCGACAGTCAAGCAACCATAATGGCGCTGGGTTCTAATACCATCAGATCGAAATTAGTCTAGAAATGCTTAGAGAAACTAAACGATTTAGGTAGAGAGAACAGGGTTGCACTATGCTGGGTACCAGGACACACTGGAATCAGTCGCAACGCCATCACAGCTATTGCAGTTTATTAAAGCCCTTAGACTGGATGGTGAGCTATAGCTGTGGGCAAATACCAACAAATTATGGCTCTTGTCGGGGGCCACAGTATATAATTTAGTCGCAGTGCAACATCACCCTCAATTGCAAACTGCATCCAACGTATTATTATCAAATGGATGTGAAATCCAATATAAATTACGATTTAAATAACATGCCGATTCCTCCCATCTTTGAACTTTTCCGTGTGACGTCGGTGACATAATTCTTTCTATACATATATTCACCAAATTTCCGAAAGGCAAAATTACGACTACAATTCGAATACATTTAAGAGAAAAGGAAAAACCGTGTATCCGTAACGTAACAATACACAGAGGTAGGCAATAGGCAACTGTTTCATACATTTACAGTTCCAATACACAGATATACCTATACGCTAGATTGGTGTATGTATGTACATGTACGTAATATATGTAGGTATACGATACGTACACAAAACACAAAGCATCAGCTATTTGGGCACAAATAACATTGTAACACGTCGGATGGATATAAATAGTGGTCGCGTCGACGACACGACCGACATTTCAATAAATAAAGGACGCTTACGCACCCAGATGGCGCGCAATAAATTGGTTAACCCCCCTTGTGAATGTACACGTCGGTGTATTACACGTACGCACACATCTTCCTACCGATATATGTATACGATATTGTACTGTATGAATGCCTGTTACGAATTTGTATTTTGTAATTTTCGGACCCTCGAAAATTACCCGCCCAAACCTAAACTATGTCATCAGCAGACTGACCACCTGTCTCTCTTCAGATCGCCCTGTCTGACAGCTACGAGAGGTGAATTCTCTACTTGCATCCATGTGCACGCATTTTATGGAGGGTGCAATTCATGATCCATAATTGATGCAAATAAAAATAATAAGTGAGGCGACGTTCTAAAATAATTATTTAATCTTCGTCTTTCGTGCTGTTTTCTACGCGGTAGTAAGGCAGGAACCGTGGCATAGGTACCTACTTTATAACTGTAATTTTCAAGCTATTTACTGGGAGAATTAATTGAACTGCAGACTCCTGACTGTTGCAGCTAACATTAGTCTTGATTTCCGACAGTTTCTAATTAATCGGCTTGTGAAATTCGAGTTAAACAAAGTTCCTAAAGTTGCCCGTTACATTCCCGGACGCGCAAATACACAAACCTAATCTATCTCGTCAAATGCAGATAACAGTGTATGTTCGAGCAGCTATTTTCTCTTATTTTAGTTTCGTAATATATTGGATTAAATCGGATATGAATGTTGTTGGTTTCCAGAAGAAAATTGGATAATGTATATATGTACATATATTTCAATTAACGAAATTACGTTGTGAATATTCTAAATCGCTGAAACAATTATACTGAAAAAGTAGAGGAAATTGGTAAATTCGAAACAATATGGAAGTTCTGTTTTCCTAACAGAATTTGCTATGTGAAAGTTTAATTTTGTGCAACCCATTTTTGATTTAGATTTATTACATGCATACATATTTGTTAAAATTAATCGATAATCTGTTAAATATTATATGAAGCAGATATTCTAAAAGTAGTTGGATTTAAAAAAACCGATATTAAGAAAACGTGCTTGGCAGATTGAGGATAGTTGTCCTTATTTAGTTACTACAACATTAGAAAAATCAGCAGCAATTGTTAGCGAGGGATTGAATACCCATGAAAAATTGTACAGAAGAACAAATTTGAATTTTTTTATTTTTCTTTATGAATTATATGCAAACTTATTTCGTTTTATATTCCTTATAAAAACAAATTTCTTCTATCACGTCTGGTATTATAAACAAATGAAATTCATATTGATCATACAATACTAACACTAACTAGGGATATGCTATTCTGGGACGTATTTAGAAAGTCTTTCTTTTCACTACTCTTTTATATTGGGACGAAGAACATTCCGAAATGATAGTCCAACAGTAGTCAGCAAGCATCTCGCTATTCCACTTGCCCTGATAGCGTTTTTGAATAGTGGAAATATCCTGATAAAATATTTCCCATGCTCGTCACTAATATCGCAAAGATTCGGGGAAAAAAGTTCAGCTGCGAATGCAAGAAATGTCTTTTAAGACTCGTATTTCAGCCTAATGCATGATAACTTCTAAGAAGTTCACTAACAATTTCCTCGTATTCTTCAGATTTTTTATTTCCTAAGAAATTCTTTGTCACACTTTGAAATGCATCCCAAGCAGTCCGTTCTAAATCGCTCAAGAGGACGTCAAATTCTCGATCCTGTTCTAACAGTTAAATCTGGGCTCCTATAAAAATCACCTCTTTAAGTTTTGCCTCAGATATATTAGGAAATTTTTGTTTAAGGTATCGAAATTCTGATCCCTCTTTGGCGGTGAAAATATTTTATGAGGCATCGTGCACAGACATTGTGGAGTCCACAACTTGTCTTGATTTCTAATTTTTAATTTAAAATAAAGGTTATACAATTTTTGAAAATATTTTCAGAATTACAATGAAAAAGTCCATAGCGTACACCTATCAGAGTGTAAGACAAAAAAATCTGTTGATCAGTGTATTGAGAATCTGAAGAAAGGCATTTGCACACAAAAGCAAGAACACGAAAATAATTACAATTGAAGGAAAGCTAGTAATCATACGAGTAGTATGTATATACCGGATGACCCAATTACGATGCTCACCACAGGTATCTCTGTTATTAGAATACATAGAGCAACGGTTAAATGGGGAATGTTTTGCAGAATTCAACTAATCTTGTGTCAAATTCGACCGAACTTTTTTCATTTTTAAAAATGTTGGAAAATCAAAAAAGTTTTATATTGTTCAGACACAAAGACGACATTTTAGATATAAACAGAACTCTCGATTGTCATTTGTTTTTGTTTCGTCGGGTGATCTTGCGGTCCTTTGCACTGGTTCATTATTTGAAAACACTCTCTCATTAAAGTTTACACTCAACAAATGTTGCACGTGACGAGTGTTATAGACCGGGCAACCATCTAGATGGAACCAGATATTTTGCAGGTCCTCGGGATCAATAATTTTTCTCATGGCAGGCAGTACCTGCCAGTATCATTTGTTAGTAGCTTCAAATATCTGGTACCAGTTAAATTATAATCAAAGATGAAAGGAAACTCAAAACATAAAAGTAGAAACAAAATTTCATATCAATTATACCGCAACAGACATTAAAACCAAATCGAACATGAAATCTTCTTTGATTTACCAGATGTGGATTTTGAATAGACCGATGTTGATAGTTATTTCTAATAATAATAATAATTGTGTGCGATAATTGTTGTTTTTCAAGATTCTGTTAACAGTAGATCTTGAAATCCTTGTTTCCCGACCTACAAGACGTACTGATGTGCTAGGACTGTTCCTAACGTATTGTAAAGTCTTATTTCGACGGAAATCAGCATCATTAACTTCATAGTTAGATCGTTTATGTTTGAAGCTTCCAAGGTTCGGTCTAGTCTAGTCTAGTCTTCTAAAAATTGTTCTGTGTGTCTGTTGTTTTTCTAGAAAACGCTCTGCACTTCATGCATGCATTTTCAATGTTTCTATTTGCTTTAAAATACACGTCCAACATAGGTATCAACTTTTTCTTCGTTTGAATATGCAAGCGCCATTATCCGTATTTATAAATCGTAATACTTGACAATAAATAATTACTTACTACTAACAAGTAGAGTACAGGGTTTTAATTAACTTATCTCTAGCACTAATTGTATGTACTTTGTCAGTTTTTCGATTTCTTTCATTGTTTCTCACTGATGTTTCATTCCAAGGCTTACTAATTTTATTTGACAGCATCGTTGAAAAGCACTTTTTAAGCGCTATCTAACAGATGCAAAATCCAATATGGTCACCATATGAAAAATAAAAGTTAGCGCTAATAACTTGAAAACAAATGACAATCGGTAGTTTCTGTTTATATCAAAACTTTCGTCTTAAAAAAGTGCCTCAACAATGTAATACTTTAAAAATGGGCAGATTAAGCGTTATTCAGTTATTGAAGAATAATGAAATTGACAAATTTTTTGATTTTCCAACATTTTTAAAAATGAAAGTTGAGTCAAATTAGAAACAAGATTCGTTGCGAGTATTAAATTCTGCAAGACATTCCCCATTCAACCGTAGCTCTATAATAACCGATATACCAGTAGACAGCAGCGAAATTGGGACAACCAGTATATACATAACTTATGGGTGCCTGGTTTGCTCGCCAAAGGTTACACAAGCGCGTGCGAAAGCTAATCTGTTGAGAATTCAGCGACTGGCACGCTTTTGTGTAACTGGACTTACTAAGAGCATCCCAACAGCTGCTATGGAGACTATGGTAAACATACATCCTCTTGATATTTATATAATGCAAGAAGCAAGAATGAGAGCGTACAGACTAAGAAATACTAATAACTGGAGAAGTCACCATGTGTCGTCAGAAAATCAATCTTCTATATTAGCAGTATGTGGCATAACAACCATCAGGATCTGCTATGGCAAACCCTACAAAGTTTTCTTATATGGCAACGAGTGGAGAAATAGTGAAAGGAGAAAACTGAGAGCCCAAAACTGGCACACAGACTGGTCAAAAGTGGGTACTAATTCCGGCGTTGGTGTTTATGAGGAAGACCAGGGTTATCAACTGTGTGAACCACTTGGGACAAACACCACGGTATTTCAAACAGAAATATATTCTATGTTGTGCGTTGCAGAGTCTGCGTCGCCAACCGCGTGGGGAAACGATTTGTATTTTCTCTGACAGTTACGCAGGCTCTGGCATCATATCATATAGCCTCCAAGCTAGTATGAGAGTGTCTGCAAAAGAAGGCAAAGGAAGGCGCCCAAATAAAATTTCCTGGACAGGGGCCGGGTCTCGGCATTATAAGGTGTGCAGCACGTGGTGCAATTAATGAGAGGACCATGAAACAACACCAATCAAAATGGAACCATGTACCTCGACAAAGAGACAGCAAATGGATGATGGAACGACCGTCAAAGCGATTAACTTCTGCCTTCCTTGCACTAAACAGGATTCATCTGAGTATTATGAACTTTATATTACAAAATTATTTTATTTAAAACTCCTCCTTATCTTCATGAAAATATCAACTTTAGATGTGATATACATATATTAGAGGTCACATTTCCCCACCAAAGTTTACGACTTTTAATGAGATCATTTTCCTACAATATTTACAGAAAATACAATGACTTGAACGATCTTTATAAAGGTTTGGGAGAAAGGGGCGTTTAGATCGCCTATAAAGAATCTTTTGTTCACTCGACAGGTGAAGGAGTTGGAGGGTGTTTAATCATGTATCCATTGCAACGATTGGAGACACATTCCATAAGTTGGGATTCTTGTTGGGGGATACAATCGCTATTATTATTATTATTATATTATTATTTTACCGCTATTATTACATATATACTATTATTGTTACTATTATTATTATTATTCTTAGTTTTATTATTAGTATTACTACTATTTACTTTTGTTATTATTTTTATTATTATTATTATATATTATATTATATTAGCTCAAACCTAATCTGGATTAGTTGTGCATGTACAATTGTGCAAGTAACTTTTCTGTTTTTAATCTGTCGTGAGTGTAACTACAGTGGCAAGCTAAATTGCAAGCTGGTCTGTATACAGTTTACTCGAAGGTATTGTGTATATAGAAACTATCCTAAATTCTAGAGCAGATATACCTATATCAAAAATAGCTCAAAAATTGGTTAAAAATTAAGCTAGTAATGACAAATAGAAACTTTATAATGCCAATTGAAGCATGCATTCTAAAGCCTGTGTTTGAGACCGATTTATGAAATGTTCTTCCAATTGAAAGAAATTTTACTGACGTTTTGTGAAGATTTGACAGTGTTCCTTAATTATGTAGTGTGGGATCCTTGTGGCATTCAAGTTACTTAAGAAACATCGACGGGGTAACCAAAGTGGATATACCGATAGATCTGTGCTAGCCAAACATTTATTTCTTCTAATTGGCTTAATTAAAAACATTTTCTATTATTTAGTATTTAATACCTCAGAGAACCATTGCTGGTAAATAAAGCCCTGGTGGAGTTAAGGTTTCTTTCGTTAAGCTTCCGCAGAAATTTAGCCAGACTGGCTGAAAAACTGATAAACTTATTGTCTTAGTTTTGGAATTTTGGACCAATGTGGGATTTTTTGCTAATGCGCTCTTAGGTGGCTTTTGGTAAGATTTGAGAATGGCTCTACTCCACTGAATTGGGGTTGCACATTTATTCTATCAAACCATCGGCAGTTTAGGAGGGGGGCAATGGGCGGGCATCTTCATTAGCGTAACAGTGGTTTTTGTGCTAGAGCTTTGATAATGAATAGACAGGAAGGCAAAAATAGATTGATTCCTACATGAGTTTGACCTGTCATTGCTTTTGTTAATAATTATTTCGATAATTATTCCAAAGCCAAAATTTTAAACTGAACTGAGGCATACAAAATTTGGCATTCTTTTCTGTCAGTCTAGCACTTACACTTACAAGCTTCTTTTGTTTTTGTGTTTATCGACTTATTTCTTCGGCTTGGGGTATCATAGATGTAACAACCGTTCTCACTTTAATACGAAGAAAACTATATTACACTAGCAACAAGCAATGTTAATCATTGTGGTTATAAATCTTGGTAATATCTGAATTATAACTTGAAATCTAAACATTTTATAATTGACTTGCTACCACGTCTTTACTTCAGAAACTATATCTCGAAATAAAACCTACATAAACGTTTCCTATCCGGAAGCATCCGCGTACTGTTACTATGTTCCGAAAAGCCTCAGATCCAGTAGAATATCCAATTACTTATCTAATCTAATAAATCAAGTAAACGGCTCCCCGGAATCCTCGAAAAGTTTATTCGAAAATAATTCGCGTTTCACCGAGCGCCAGCGAAATACTTACCGAGTTGCTACTACACCTTACAATATGAAAACTGGCTCCGTTCCGTTTTTGACGCGAGTGGAGGCGCGTGATAGTAGAGCTATATAGCGTTCCGTTCTAATCCGGTTCGCCTTCTCTGGCGCTCTCCCGCCGCCAGCTAATGCTGTTCTTCCGCTCTGGTTGCGTATCAGGTGCAATCCGTTAATCCTGGGCTTCGGTATTATTAAACTTCTGATTTTCGGCGTCGTGGCAAGCATGCCAAGCTGCTGCTGCAACACGTGCTTAAAACTATTGCTTCGTGTGCTATAGTAGAACGTCCTCTTACGAATGTAAGTATTATTATTACACAGAGTTGACTATATATCGTTCCGCGTTGAATACAAATCGATGCGAGAGAAGAATTCTAATAACTGCGAGTTTCTCTACACTTAATACTTATCTTCCGCAGCACTAAGTTTGTTCGCTATATGGAATTATTTGTCTTACAGCTGTAATATACCAACGAAGCTGTAGTGATATGTAGGAATCGAAGGAGGCTTATAATACGGCGGAGTACGTAATTGAAAATGGAGCCGACGGATTTTTCTCGGTAATTCCGTGGAGGGAATTGCGCGAATATTGTCTAGGATTGGGGGATTCCGTTTTAAATTATCCATGCCTTTGCATTTCGATTCTTACGAATGAAATGCTTTAGAATGATAAGTCGAAGTGAATTACTTTTGTCTGCATATTGAAAAACGTAATAATGTAGAGTCTGAGACAATGGCCTTAAGATAAATTTAGAAAAACTTCACATGGAAATGAGTAGGAAGCCATTTACTGCCAATCTAAAGTACCTATTCTGCAATGCATAAGCTTTAAGCAGTAATCGAACAAGCCTGGAAATACTATCTCCACTGTAATCTAAGCAGAGATTAAATTTACAGTAGAATGGGAATTCCAATACTTGTTACCACTACGTCAGAAGGTTTTCACCTCTAGCGTGGTTGACACGTCGAGTTACCGTGACCTTCTCACGCTCCTCACCTACCAGAAGGTTTTCGCCTCTAGCGTGGTTTACACGTCGAGTTACCGTGACCTTCTGGTACCCACCCAGTTAACCTCTTTGCTCCTGAAGAAGCCGCTTACATTAGTGGCGAAACGTCGAGTTTATTCTATGTCTTGTGCATTTTATTTTTATTCTGTACAGTATATATTTTACTACCATGACACGATCAACACCCGGAAACCCTCATTATAGAGACTCGGGCCGTGGAAGCCTTCGATATCATTTAACTTTTGAAAATGTTGCGTTTTTCCTCCAACTACGTTTGTATGTACATACGTTGTTAATTTACACATTATAAACTTTCCTTTCAAAAATTGTAGTTGCTACTTCAACAAGCACTTTAAAGATAAGTTTATTTTATTATTTCAAAGAATATTTAATGCATAGACTCAATATAAGTATATATATATATATATATATATATAAGTACCATTAACCACGATTTGTTGTGTTTTCTAGACTTACAAGTACGAATTCTATAAAGACAATTTTTCATATCCATTGTTCTCATTTCCATAGCTATTTGAAGGTTTCTAAGGATAATGCTTTCTGATCCTGGAATTTTTATCTTTCCATGTACTATTTATTTATGTAAACAGAACATATTCATTTCAGGCGCTATTGTATAGTAGTTTTGAGAATAGCCAGCAGCTTATTTTCTTGGTTATATAACATGTAACAGGCTTGTATATTTAATATAAAACAGCTGTTTTAGCTTTAGCTATGTACTAACTGCAACGCAAATTTTGAAAATCGTTTCTTTATTCTAAATCAGGCCTGGCCAACCCAAATGATTCTGCAGGAAACTTTAGAGCAGTAGTTCAATCCCATGGGCCGCACATGTATATAGGTATATACATACATATACATATACCGACTAGTTCAAGAAATATTGTAATCTCGCTATACTTGAGTAAAGGCCAGCAGCACATCTAGGCCAGAGTCACTCTCGCACATACATATATTTAGGCTTACAATACTTTCTGAATAGATCTGTATATGTATGCATTAACATAAACCATGAAGTTAAATAATTGGCAATTAAATTATATTAAATTATCTTTTCCCTGCAATGATATGTTTAACTAATTAAGTTTTCCTACGATTTCTACTAAAAAATCCAACAACCACTCATCATTACTTAATTCTAGTACTGGTTTTTGTCTGTCATTCATAAAGGAATCAATTTCTTGGCGTAACTCAAAAAATCTTTGTAAACGTCCCACGACTTAACCACCTGCCATGACTAAAATATACAATGTCACCATATTGAGAGTTTAATTCTTTCAGAAGATCCTTAAATTGTCGATGCGAAAGTGCATGCGATCTAAAATAATTCACTGTTTTGATAACCACTTGCATAACATGATTCATCGATAACACTTGAGCACATAAATTTTGTTGATGAATCAAACAGTGGATAATAAATAAATCCTCAGTTTTGATGTTATTTGATTCTAATTTGTTCATCAGTATTTTTATAGCTTCCTTATCCTTGCCTATCATGGCTGGTACGTCATCAGTTGAAATTCTAGTAAGAATTTCCAAACGCAAGTTATTTGTGCATAAGCAGCTATCAGCAGTCTGGAAAATGTCTTCTCCTTTTGTAGTACCTTTCAAACTAATCAAGTTCAACATTTCTTCGGTTACTTGAAACGATTCATTTATTCTACGAACGAATACTACAAGTTAAGCTGTGTCAGAAATCTTCCTTTCGTCAAATGCCAAAGTAAAACATATAAAATACCGAATTCGATCGCGCAAATTTGCGATAATTTCATTTGAAACGTCGTTAATTCGATGACATACTGTTTGTCGAGATAAACTTATGTTTGAAAATACTTTGTTTTTATCAGGTGCTACATCCTTTGCAATGGCTTCCAAACATTCTTTCACAAATTCACCATCCGAAAATGGTTTCATGTTTGGGCCTTCAAACTCTTTTATCTCGTTGTTATTGGAATCATCATCATTATTGCGTAGTTCTTCAATAATTTCTGCTATACTAAAATCAGGATTCTTTGTAGGTTCATCATTGTCAATGGAAGCAAAATCGTGGAAACTTGCCATTGCACTGCAACTTTTGGAAATAGCTTAGAAATAGGTATTTCGTCCCCCTCGCAAAAATCTTCATTAGATTGAACTACATCTGCGAATCCAGTTTTGGAAAAACAGTTTGTAATGGTAGATCGAGAAATCTGTTGCCATGCGGCTGCAATCCTTATTAGCGCACGTGTTAGATTTATGCTCTTTTCCGAATCTTCAAAGTCACAATCACTCTCAACGAACGTTAATAGTCGTTTGATCAAAAAACTGCGGTAGGTATATCATGTGTGTGTTTTAGAATATCGTTAATTTGAGTTTTTCCAAATACTAATTTTTCGGCTAACTTCCGCGAACTTAAATTATACTTGTCACTCTGCCCGATAATATCAATTTTGTCTTTCAGTGACGAACGTTTTCTTTTCAGCGACATAGTCAAACACTTCACGAACACACCGATAAACTTAAACTGACCGAATGAACAGGCGTTTTCGGAAACTGCCGCAATCAGTCGCCGTTGCAAAATACTTCTATCGTGTTTCATTACAGCTAACAATAAACCGTTACAAGGAAATTCTGTCACTGTCTTTAGACTGAACAACAAATACGTGAGTTTTAAAATTTTCGATACGGACGACGACCGTTATTGAGAGGTAAATTTTATTGCTTGTATGCTTGTATGCTTAGTTGAAACACAAAATCTAAATAATTCATGATATTAAGCCTTCATTATAGGAACATCTTTGATCACTAAAATGCCTAATTTTCTGTTGGGAGATTGACAAGACTAAACAGTTTTACAAATTTATGGGTGAGTTTGCACTTTTTTGAAGTTATTTTTTACTGGTCTGACTGGGCGTCTGCGAGGTTACCACCCAAAATTTCTTGTTGACAAAAACCATCAGTTCCCAAAATTTGTGTTGTTGTAGTTATATGGGATGTATGCCTTCGTGGATAGTGGTCTCTGAAGAAAATCTTCACAATGACAGTCTTAAGAAGTTTATATATTTGCACTTTCCTCTCATGGCGTTGTGGTAAACCTGTTACATTAGTTTTCTCACACGATAGAGTACATATATAGCACTACATCAGTTAGTGAGGTGGTGTATGTGGCGTATAGATGACACTTGACCATAAACAATACAGCTTATGAAGCAGCTGCAACACTCTTAAATAAAAGAATAGATATGTGGTTTCGCTGAATAAACATGTTACACAATTTAAAGCCACGCGGTGAGATATTCTGTTTAAAATATGAATGTGGGTTTATAGAAGGCAGAAATAACTACCAAGAACGTTGTTCAATCTAACTTTATGGTGATGCAGCCCTGCTTTCGAATTACGACTACAATGTAAGCACGACTTAACGTTTAATTCAGCCTCAATTCAAATCATTATCTAGAAATATTCGTTTCTAAGTTTATGGCGTTAGCTATCTTTCTTCTACACACATAAATATACATCGGATTTATCGCCGGTCTTTAAAAATTCATATTAAATTATACGAAAGCATGAAAGCGCATAAAGACTAGGGAGCACTAAACACAAACGAAATGCGTCTTTACAACAGGGCATGCATACATACATTCGCTTCTAGCAACAGTACGCCTATAGCTGTCTTGGGAACGTGCGCCCCCCTTTCTAGAATGAATAAGAGTATCAAAACCCTCGTGATTCGAAGAAATTAATATTTGATAAGTCGTCTCGACGTCTTGTCAAATTAATCATGACGTCGGCGGGGTGCGTCACTCTTCCACGCAACGCCGCCACTAACAGATTCACCCCGCATCCGACGTCTCCGAAGCCTTGTTCGCTGTCTGTCATTCGTTCGTATTCTACACTGATACGGCATTCTACGTCAAAGGCGCGCACGTTGGTGTCATCTGGACTACGCGTAACGTTTCGGATTGTCATTTTAACGCGAAGGCAAATACGACATGCGCGTCGGTTTAATATGAGAGGGTGTTCATTGAGTGAAAGAGCCGGGAAAACAAATCTCGGATGTACGTACGCGTCTGTTGGGAATCCTTTTCGGAATTGTATTGTGTGTTCATTACAAATATCGAATTTAAATGCGTTGCTTCAGTTGGTTTAATAAAAGAAATCAATTGACAGGCGGTGTGGATAATGTTCTAGGAATACGGAAAATGAAGTTGCCACGTCAACGGTTTTAGCTATGATGCATATTTATTTCATTATGGATATGAACTTTTCTATTGTTTAATCTCAGATATTTGTTATAAAATGTTCACTAATAGAAGCATCAAAACTTTAACTTATAGTATTGGCAACACTGTACAAAATATGATCCAGTCTGTTACTAAAGTTTACTTATAATAGTATTTAGGAAGTCAAAGTATAACATCATGGGTTGCACAAAATCATAAAGTGATTCAGGAATTGCATCTTCATGGGTGATTGGCACCAGAAATCTTGAGGAATTAGACAACGTTTATTTTTTCTGTGGTGTTCTTCTAAAACTTTGGCTGGTTGGAATAAGCCAGCAACAATTGGTGAACAAACGGAGAGCAAAACTTAAAAACAGTCGGAAATTTGGGAACAAGAATCAGAAATGATTTTTTCAATAGTATTGTCAGTAGCAGGGGTTAAGCAGTACTGCAATTTGGCTATACGGTTACTGTAATAGAGAGTATTCATAGTCCAGATTTGAACTTAGTCCTTCTGGTAGGTCATTAAAGAAAATAGGTTATTTTGGTCCTAGTTATGAGAAGATATTATTTAGTTGGTATTTTGTCATTTTAGAAAATGTCCCAACAACTTGGGATCTTAGTTTGATACGTTCAAACGTGAACGATCAGTAGATACTCACTCTCAAGCAAGAATTTTTCAGTAGTTTCAGTAGTAAATTCTGTCTAAGTAAAGAAAGAAACTATTTCTAGAAAGGCTGTTGTGTGCTATATTTTAGGAATTTAGCACAAAATTGCATTTTATTTTCCTTGGGTTCCAATTTTTTTAATTTTCCCACCAAAATATTTAGCACATTTTGGTATTGTTATCGCTTGTATTAAATTGTTTGATGAAAAAAATTGTTGAAATTGTGAAGAAATCTAGAAGAATATGCTCTACTAACTAACTTTAGTGTGTGCAAATGCATCCAATATTGAACCAATGTCTTTACATAGTTTATAGCATTGCCCATTGGAAATCAGAACTGAAAACTTTTATGGATTTTGAAAATATTTGTTGTTGATTTAATGCTGCTTCTTACTTGACTTTTTCAAACTACATTTTTTTTAACTAATGCAATGAATCATAAGGTTCTGCATACATTTGCGAAACCCAAAAAACTGAATTATTTTTCCTACTAAGTATGTTTTCACACTTAATTCATAATAATGTCTTCAAATACATGGGGTTTTACTTTAAAAAGGGGTTAACTTGTGTTTCTATGACCAGTTGCTCTTCCATTGCAATTGTTGGTCAACCTCAAGCTTGTAACACCCGTCAGGTTACCTACTTTGTTGTAAAAAGAAAATTCAATAATGGCCAAATGTACTAATGACGAATCTGTCAATGAATTTATAGGCGGATGTTTTATTTGATTGTCCAAAAGAATTTCAATCAATTTGAGTTGACTTAGATAGCAATACTGTATCAGAAGATATTGAATCTGATATTGGACTATCAAAATATCAAGCACGAATCACACGAAACTTAGAGTGTTACTTACATAGATATATCAGATCCAACTATTGTACTTGGTGATGCGGGGACTATCAATGGAGTAACGGTTTTGTTTATAAAAAATATTTTTCCTGAAGATAGACTTTGCAACTATACGTGCCTCTTTTCAGACAGCTCTAGAAGAGAAGTACTTGTAGTGTAAGACCACAAGATCTAGCTGTCCAATGGATGTCACTAATTTAAGAATAGGTACCAGAAAAAAACTTGATTTTTAATTATAAGTGATTCTGACGTCTGCTCTGTGATATGTGGCTCCATCTTGCTCAACTTTTTCCATACTATTGGAAAAAAATCCTTGTAGTGACAGCGTTGACATTTTTTACCACCTCAGTCGCCGCAATTTTGTCAACATACAACTCATTTAACCCTGCTGTACTGTTCAGGTCTATGTGACCCGAATGAAAATGTAATCCTAAATTATATTTTTGTTTAATTGTTTTCCTGTTTGGACACATGTGACTTTATTTATCAATATTAGGGGTTTGTTATTTAATTTTACATTTGTAAATGTTATGCATTTTTTTAAGTATACTTTCAACTGTTACACACACGTATACCGTTCAGGTCAATATGACCCGATCTATTTTATTACATTTTCAAACGATATTGAAGTCAAAATATAGTAAAACCTTTAGATATATTTATGTAGATAGTTGCAAAAGAAGAACTCGGATGTAACTCCGACGTTGCGATGATACTAGTAATGTAGTCGCCGTAAACTAGTACGGCATTAGGGTTTTTTTTTAAACTGTAAAGAAATAAAATACCAATTTAGCGTTTGACGTTTCGGATGTTACTTCATCCTTTTTCAAAAACATAGGCTGCAGTATACAAATTTAAGTAAAAACACTTGTTAAGATCTTCTACACACAGAAGAACCGTAGTTGGGCCAACACAAATGTGGTAAACGTAATTAAAATGCTAGTTTGGACAATTACAAACATGTTAAAAATATGAAAATTTTTGTTATACACTTTAAAAATTGTTAAAAACTTTAAAATTGATGTAACATCATAGTCAGAGAAGTGGACAAGGCAAGAATTGTAATATAACTAATGTAGATATACATATGTATGTAACAAGGCTGTACTTGTATCCGCGATCATACATTCTTTTACACCCATATCCATATTTTCATAAGCGTTCACTACACGCATGCGCTGACAAGTCTGTGCTTGCTAACGATGCGGAGACTAAAAAACAAAGCATCGATGCAGTTATGATTTAGTATTCGACTTTACATTCAACATGGCACATCGCAGACCTTTGACTGCCAAAGCATTACAAGGGTATATTGAAGCATCTGACAGTATTGAAGATATTTGCGAATATGAAGATCATACAAGTGAAGCATCTAAAAGTGACAGTTCTGATGGTGAAGGAGATAATATGGTATGCATCTAACTGCAAATGAAAGCTATTGTTCTTCAAAGGATGGAAGAATAGAATGGAAGTCGGAACAACCGCAACAACGTATTACATTAAACAATAAGTAACGATACAAAAGGAGCTGTTATACTCTAGACCAGCTGATAACCACACACAATTCTAAGCGTAAAGCAAATCGCTGGCCCATGATAGTATTCTATAATATGCTTAATATTTCAAGTTTTTAAGAGTATTATTGGTTAGTTTTGCATTAAATAAAGAAGTACTAGTAACCTATGCAATTTGTTTCCTTTTTTAAGTTTCGGGTCATATTTATCCGAACGATATAAGTGTATAGTAGATGTGAACAGAGTAGCAGGGTTAAGCTGTTAAAGTAAAGAACCCCATCCACGGTCGAACATGTTCGTCGAGCATGTTGGGACCGAGCGGCTCGTCCAACATATAGGGGTCATCGATGTGCTCGCTCCCAACATGCTCGACGGATTTGTTGGGTTGGGCGCTCGGTTCGATAGTCATCCCCAACTCGAACCGCGCGCCCAACATGTTGGATCGATATTGATAACTGTCGAACGACTCGACTGACACGGACTCAGTTCTCAATTTATATTGTTGATGGAAAATTAGGCAATTTAAAAGACTACTCTGCAGTGGTTCTAGAAGGCAAAAATCAGCAACGTAATGATACTACTTATAACAACCAGAAAACCAATTCGAACTTTATGAACAGACATGTTCAGTCTCAACCTTACTATCCAGATTCATTTTATAATCGACATCAAAACGATGTTGACCTTTCATATGCACACAATTTCGATGGCTCAAACCCTCACCATAATTACAGAAAAGGCCCTCTCCAACAGCCACTTCAAGAAATAGCTACCGTGACTACATTGCAATCGTCTGTTGCTGTCACATCGGCTCAAATTTTAATACCTGCAACTGCTCACACGCTCCAATCAGAAGTAGCAACTGCATCAGAATCAAATACTTCAGTTACCAAAACATCTTCCCCTTCGGGCGAAAGAGATAGAAATGACAATTCAAGAATCAGGCAAGAATTAGGGCAGCTTCTGCAACTATATCATAGTGGAAGTGCCGAGCAATAAATAAAAAAAATGTATTAATCGCTTTATTTCCGAGTAAACTTGTATACTTATATGTTGTAATTCAATAAAAGTATGTTTAGTTTTTACCCCTTGTGGATTTGCTGTAATTACATTTTATAGCGTTTATTACTCTTAATACATATACCTAACTTTGTTTCAAATGTCTGCAGTAGGTACTTATAAAACAGGCTAGTTCGGATGGTTTGCTTACCTTTAAGTAATCGTCTTTGAGAACATACACAATACACATACAATAGCGGTACATGTTTCTGATATAATTCGTCCTAGCGCTTGGGCAGATATCGCACAACTGAATTTTAAGTTTTTATAGCTCCTTCCACTGGCTAAAAACTGAAGTGTACCAACAAGACGCTCCATTAGCACTGACACATTCTCTCATATTGGTATTTTTCCTTTCAATAATGTTGCTAACCAGTCCAAGCAACTCTTGAAAAGTTTCCTCATTCATACGCAGATAGTATTGAAAATTTTTTGCCTCGTTGGTTGCCAGTTTTGAGAGTAAATTTATGTGACTGAATTTGTTTCGCTGTAAAGGCCACTGCTTTGCCCACACACACGACGCTTTCCGTTTTTTCTTATCTACACACAAAAAAACCACCACATACAGCTACGACCGATTCGAAATCCATTAAAGTACTAACGTTGGACCAACGAGTTCGACCGTGTATGGAGCACTGCCGATATGTTGGATTCAGTGTTGGGTTGGACCTCAGGAATAGGTTGGCCAACATGTTCGACCGTAGATGGGGCCCTTACAACTGAGATTGTTTCCTAAATATCAGTTTGCTGCTAAAATCAGTTTCAAGTTTTGTGTTTTTTAAAATCCAGTGATCATGGTTAATTTTTTTGCGTTAGTGAATTTTTGTTCTAATTTAACTGCACTTCTTTTCTTAAAGTTTGAATTTCCATTTGATTTGCTTTAGATCCAAATTGAAGAAATCTAAAAGGCTTAAACAGCTTCACTATAGGCAATGTTTCTGCCGTACTTCTCAATCGAGTTAAATCGAATTTTATATATCTACCTCTTTCTTTCTAGATTGAGAAATATTGTAAATAAAAAGAAATAAAATCTAATAATATACGTAGAATTATCTAAAGCAAATATTCCCTTCCATTTTGCTGTTTATTTGCATAGTGTGAGATAATTTGCCTCTTTACATCCGCATTTAACAGCGAACATACGCCTTTAACGACACGATTACGTAATTATAGATAAAATAAAATCTAGGACTCCTAAGAAGTCGTTTTAGTTATGTTAATTTCCCGATAATCTCAGTACTAACCACATGCTTATAATGACAGAAAAATTGTGATCATTAAAAACTAATTGATCTACATAATTGCCGGATCATTTTCCCGCAGCAGCTAGGTAAATTAACGCGATAATCGAATTTTAATTGAGAGGGAAGTATTCAAGTAGAGAGCGTCTACGGCATGCCGATTGATTAGTAATCAGAAGAATATCGCAGCTGTTGAAAACCTGTCTACGTTATCCTATTGTTGTACCAATTTATAGAGAAGAATTAATTAGGGATCGTACAATATGCTGTAGATTTCTCGTTTCGTATTTGAATAATTTTTTTTGGGTATAAATTGAAAATTATCTCTTGAAATATTTCTAGCGTTTGCGAGTTCTAATTTGCATTGTGTTGGAGTAAAATTTAATACTTCACCTTCCACATTTACTATTACGCCGCTATTATTACTTCTTATCTGCGTACTACTTAAAATTAGCTTAGCGCTTTAACGGTAGCTCTTTTAAGACCTTGTCCGAGGAAAGCTAGGGTAAAAGTTAACGTTAACTAGCTGTTACGGCGGTGGAAATTTCATACACAATTACGTTCCATTGTAGCGTCTTCAAATAGCGTCGCTATAAGATTCCACTTTTACTACCAGCAATAATCCCCAGTTTAATGTTATGATAGTGTGATGTGTTTCTGTTATTCTACGCTATTAAAGTGCATTTTACAGCGAGGGTATACTTGTTTAGCATAATAGATAAGACGCTTGTTATATTATGTAATGTGTAGTCATATAACGCGTATACTGTATTATAGATAAATGGAAAACGAAATAATCATCGAAATAAAAAGTAGTGTAGTAGATCTTTTTAGTATCAGACTGATCTATATCTATCTAATTCAATACAACGTTGCTCTATTGTTCTTTACTTGACATCCATGTAATGTAATTCTTTCATAAGATCTCATTACAAACATTACCGTACTTACGTAGATTGTAGTGAAATTATGTCAAAAAAGCAATAGGCTCAAGCTTCTTCGAATGTGTTCCTTAAATTATGGAGGATCTGCCAGAGCTATTATATCTGTATAAGACGGCTATTCTGTGACGTTATTCATAATGGGTACTTTAGTACCATTCGTTTTCTGTACAGTACAATTTCTGGTTCTATCTCTTTAACAAATCTTAGGGATTAACGTATTGAAACTGTTGCAACCACTTCTAATTTTATTCCATATTTTTGCCAGTCCAGGGTCCCATAAGACAAGTATACAAATTCAGTCAGTCTAAGAATAATTCTACAATTATAATTAAGTTTTTAGAGTTGTATCTTCATAGCTGGTACATGACAACTATAGAACCCAAAGCCTTCAGCTATACAGGGTGTCCGCGATATACAAAGCATGCTGTTAAGGGATGATAGCTACAACGATTTAGAAACAAAAACATGTAATACACCTTGGGTTTATCTGTAAGCGTAAACGACAAAAAAAAATATTTTTAAAAAACCTTATTTGGTCAAACTGTACAAGAAAACTCATCCATATTGCTTCTTAAATAACCAAAAAACCATATCAAAAATTTAGGGTTGAAAATAACTGAAGTTTATACGACCTTGAACTTGTATCGTACGAAGCCAATGGCCATACGTTTTAAAATAAAGGTACGTTTGCGTTTTTTTTTTAATAATGTTATGACAATAAAATAGATGTTATGTTGAAGTTAGAGTGAAAAGGACGTATTTAATAGCAGCCTCCGATCGGTAAATGAAAATTTAAGTTGAGGGAAAGTCGCATTGAATGAAAAAAATGTAATTACTGCAATTATGTTATGGCGCTTTAAGCTCTGTCGTAAAGGCTACTACAAAATTGAGTTCTTTTCTTTTATTTGTGATAAATTGGTGGTCCTAAAAAGAATTTTTTTGAGGGACAGGAGAAAATGTATTACAGGAAAGGCTCGATGTGTTGCCCATTTTCAAGAACACACGCCTGTAATTGTCGGGTAAATCTTGCACTGATCAGCTGCCGGTGTACAGTATGCGTCGAAGTTTGTGACAGGAGAAATATTTTTTTTTCTCGTTTACGCTTACAGATAGACCCAAAGTGTATTATATGTTTTTGTTTCTAAATCGTTGTAGCTATTATCCCTTAAAAGCATGCTTTGTATATCGCGGACATCCTGTATGTAATGGACAGTTCTCTTTTCTTTGTATGCATCCTTCGCAAAGATTCGAAATTTGTTGTTCCAAACAATGTTTCACAGTTTCAAACTCAAAAGAATAGGTATAAAACATGAAATAAGTCTTGACGCCTTTTAGCAAATTAGCAAAATGTCAAAAGCTCCACGTAATGACTTGGTCAGAATACCTTGACACTGTTGTTAATTCTTTTGCATGACGCGCTGAGCTCGCAGTTCGAATAATACATAGCATCCCGATCATCTGGTTTAATAGATTTTTTCTGTAAATCTGTAAGTTTGATACAAGCCAGAAAGCAGCTCCACACAGATAATGACTTGGTCACAACTTTACGACGTTGTTAATTCTTCTGCATTTTTCGCTGGGCTCACAGTTCCTATAATAGAATCCAGATAATCTGGTTCAAAAGACTTTTTCTGTAAATCTGTATGTTTAACAAACACTAGGAAACAGCTCCACGGAGGCAATTATTAGGTCACAACTTGACTCTGTTGTTAATTCTTCTACGTAGGGAGCTGAGCTCGCAGTTCGTATAATACTGGGTCGGTGCATAATTATTGCGGCTTTTTTAAAACAAATATTCGACAAAAACCATAACAACATTTAACAAAAACATCTTTAAATGCTTATCCAGGATAATATTCAATATCTACTTCAATTACTACTTCCCAGAAGTTGCTATTCTTAGTGGTAACCCAGTCCTTGACTGCGGGCATCAAGTCATCCAAGTGGTCGTAAAATTCTTTTGCGAACCAATTTTTCAGCGATCGATTGACGTGATAGCTTGTAGATGCTTCTGTGGAAGAATATGGCGGACGAGAAAGCAGTTTCCAGCCCTTATTGGCGATAGATTCGACGACACGACGCTCAACATGTGGACGCGCATTATCGTGGTGGAAGACGATATGGTTCTTTTCGTTTCGGTTGTCGTCGCTGTTCATATTTAATTGTTGCGCGCCGCTTTTGTTCGGAATCCGCCACTGTTGACAGTCATCAACGTAATTCCATCAATAATCAATCTCGTTTGAGATGATTTTCCAGTGGACAATTCCGCTGCTGTCCCACAAATCACACCCATTGCTTTACAGTGGACGTCTTTAGATATTTCTTTGGGTGAAAGACCTGACGAAGCAGAAACCTTCTTTCTTTTCACATTTTTGAAGAGAAGCCACGATTTATTATCGAACGACTGTGCTGCATTCCAACTTCTCTCGAAGTGGTAAATCATAATATGGCGAATATGGATATGATTTTCGATATGCATCGTCACTAACTGATAATAGAAGATGATTTTAATAGGAAAAAATTTGAAAGAACACCAATTTTTAAACACAAAAAGTCGCGATAAAAACCGCAATAATTATGCACCGGCCCAATAGAATCCAGATCGTCTGGTTTAAAAGATTTTTTCTGTAAATCTGTAAGTTTGACACGAACCAGAAAACAACTCCACACAAACAATGATTTGGTCACCACTTGAGGCTGGTGGTAATTCTTCTGCATGACGCGCTGAGTTCGCAATTCGTATAATAGAATCCAGATCATCTGGTTGAAAAGATTGTTTCTGTAAATCTTTAAGTTTGGAACATACCAGGAAATAACGTTAGTGATGGGCAAAAACGGATCTTGTAATGTTTGAGCCAGCAATTATTTTTGACGGTATTTAGGCTCAAGTCACTGCACAATCTCAGGCACGAACTATAAATACAACTTCAAATCTCTGCCGGCTCAGGATAATGTTAAGAAACAGTAGTTGGACATTGGCCTGAAAAAGATTTTATAGATGAAAATATTAAGAACAAAAGCTCAGAAAAGCAGATCTACCATGCAAGAACCCAGACAAAAAAATCTGTGAAGTGTTGTATGACTGTAAGACGCACATCTAGCTCGCTTGTTAAGAAGTGAGTAGTATTTTATATAAAGTCTTCAAGAAAACCTTCCACCATCCAAAGATGCTGTATGGCAGTGGGTTTCTGTTTCAAGAAAATCTTACATTTTTTGCTTTTTTTCAAAGACATTACACACCTACCTCTGAAAATGCATACAGGCAAGAGTGTCGTTCCTTGAATATGTATAAATGTCGGTATCTTTGGTATTAAGCGTTAAACGAGTGTTGGGCGAGTGCAGAATGTCGCGACGAGAATGCTGACGACGCTTTGCAGCAAATTGGGATTATTATTTAATTGCGGTATCGCTTACCGAATTCTGTTCTGCAAATCTTCTCTGTTATTCAACAGTCTCTCTGAATATACTGTACAGCCAACCCCATAAAAAATAACCGAGCGAGGTGGTCATGGAAATGTATAATATCTTCCAATCCACTTTTCTGGAAATTTGCGGTTTAACATTCCGCTTCTTTTGTGAATATTGGCTTTTACACTCCATTCTGAAATGTGGATTCTCTTGAGAGCACCAACGACAGTTTTGCGAACAAACTACACCATTTGTGGTGAATGTCCCTTCATCTAGTTCTGTTCGTTTCTGTTTCACCTTGTATCATGAAGAAAAAAAAAACTCTAAACACTGGTCATAATCTCGTTCTTGCAAAGTTTGGATATATGTATCTTGGTTTATATGGAGTATAATCGTTTTTTTTTTAATATTTTATGTACTGTTGGTTGAGGTATTCCTAAATTAGTTTATTATTTATTATTTTATTATTAGTTTATTATATATTATTAAAACATTTATATATTAACTGTTTAATATGATGTCATTTGTTTTAACGGATAAATGAGTTTTAAATAAAGCTTTTTAAAACTTTTATAAAGAGTATAACTTTTCTGAAAAATAAACCACAAAAAAGTTTTCCATTTGTTGCAAACTTGCCTGGACACGTTGTATACTCGTTCACTTTTAATTTTCTTGTATAAAATTTAGAATATTGAGCAATCTTTACGGTGCTCCATACATTTTCCATAGGTGTAGACCGACCAGAAATCTATCTCGAACATATCCCAAAGGTTGGATTTCGGAGAAATGGAGATGGTTACAATTTTGTTGTTTTCTACTAACTATGAACACCAAAAACTTAAAACATAAAGAGAGAGAGGTAGCCGTATATTTTGATTTATTCAAGTTAGGAAACTCTTGGGAAAATATTTAGAAGACTTAGAGTAATCGAGAACATCACTTATAATTTGCAGAGCACTACATAATATATAGCGGACACTAAGTCTAAAAGTGGTGTTTTTGTCAGATCTGCTAACATTTTATTTTATTGTTTTACTCCAGGTGAGATTCAGATTTTGATACAAAGTATGTACACACGTAACTGACAATCAAACTTTAAAAAATGTTAATGTTAAATGTTAAATATAGGACCAATGGAGATAACAGTATAAAAGAAAACATTTTGGGGAATGAAACTTAATTTACATTGTCGCAACATTAAATTGTTAATTTTGTACAGATGCCAGATGTTCGAGTAATTCTTCTGCCGTCAAAATATCTTTCATTACTTCTAAACTTCTCAGTACCGAAACCTCCCAGAAGGCAATTTATTTCAGAATGTACATGCAACCATATAAAATTTAATAGAATTATTCAAGGCACGCCTAATTAAATATTCAGCATAATGCACACACGACCCTCTGGCGTTTTGCACCAAATTTACGACATCTCCGTGTTGTACACCATCGCAGCGAATGCAGATTTCATAAATCTGTGGCCGCGAAATTGTAAGTTCGACGAAGTACGAAGCTGCAGCTACATTCATAAACAGAATAAACCTACATTTCCACCAGAGAGACGTAATCGTAATGAAGAAGCGGGTTACATCTTGCGGTATCAGCACGTGTGGTCGAATTATTTGAAGCATTTTATTAAAGAAGTGGGGCTCTTGTGTATAAGTAAACCTTCTAGCGCACATACAAATTTCAAATATGAACGTGGTATCTCTTCGTGTCGCATTCAAATCGTTTTTTTCTACAGTATTCAAATTACAGGGAACTTTATCTCATGTTAGATCCGGCGACATTCACATTTTGAACTATCACAATCATCGTGAGAATAGTTTCAGAATAGTTGATATGAATATTGGGTTATATTTACGTACAGCGTCATATACGATTAGATTTATGTACTTACGATTTATTTAAACGGTTTCTTCAGCATGTAGAAACTAAATTAGAATAACAATTGGAAGAAGAATAAAATATCTTGTAATATATACGTTTGTATAGGAAGCGGTGGACATCCTTAAGGGGCCTTTAGACGTGCCATCAAGTTTATCAAACTTGAGTGTGCATACAAAATAACTATAATGTTTCATGTTAAACTATACGTTAATACAAACCGAACAATTAGCTTTTGCGATACTTATCAGTAGAAACATAATTCCACCCCAAATTATTCAGTATTGTTTCTGTGATTTGCTTGTACCATCATATGTTACTAAGAATAATTGCAGTGTAACATGTTTGTACCGATTTGTTTTCGAAAATTTGTTTGTACCAACAAGTCATAAAACCACACCTAACAATATCTTTACCAGAATGAATGCACAAAAGGGGTTGTAGTTATCAAATTTAATTGTACAATCTAAGCATACAAACACAATTCCAATAATCTGCAGATTTTGATTTTTTGTTTGTAGGATACGTACAGTAAACAAGTCCTAACGTGTAGTGCAAGGTATTGTATGGGATTAATAATAGAAACAGACATTCAGTACGAATTCTGGGGTCTATGTAAATACGTAGGTAGGGCTTGATATAGGTAATAGTGTATACCGTGCGTCCCAATTTCGATGCTCACCATTGGTATCTCGGTTATTAGAATACATAGAGAAATGGTTAAATGGCGAATATTTTGCAGAATTCAATCCTCGCAACTAATCTTGTTTCAAATTGGACTCAACTTTTTTCATTTTCAAAAATTTTGAAAAAACAAATTGGTATTTGTCGATTTCGTTATTCCTCAATAACTGAATAACGCTTAATCTTAAATGTTTAATAACAACAAGGCTAGCACATTTTCGATTTTGATACATGTCGAATAGCATCTAGTAACGTCTAGTCGATTGATGTGAATGCAATGAGGTTTCTTATTAGATGTTTTATTAATATGTAGCTGAACTATATTATTAAATATAAGTGTACAAACATGTCTTATAATCTATTATGTGTTGATCTGTTGTTATATGTAGGGCAACGATTTGTATTTGAAACATATATGAAGTATGGTTCACAAAGTATGTCCCTAGACGCATGCATTAAGTTTGTGATACTTTGTTTTGGAAACATGTTGATGTACAGTGTAGGTTAAAAACTTACATGTATAATTTGTGTGCACACTCTAGTTTTATAAACTTG
>ML218298.1:0-36518 GCA_004785975.1 Popillia japonica | reverse complement strand
TCTCGACGGGAATATTCATATCAAATGTAACAAAGAGAAGCTTGTTTTCAGATCCATAGCTGATAAAAAAAACTAGCTTGTAGGTAGTAAACTCATACAAAATTTCTATTACTCCCACTGCTCACTGGAATGTATTTTCATTTGTTTTATTTAACTTAGTAGAGACGGGAAAGTAAGCTGCTTTCACTACTTTATTTAGATATTTTCGTATAATCCTTTGCTTTATGGTTATTTTTTTGCATTGACTACTGTAACATTCACTACAGTTTATTAATTAATAAAACTAAATACTTACCTTCATTACCGTTCACGTACTCTTTTACTTACGTACTAGTTTTTTTTTTCTCTTTCTCTGTTCTTTTCTCTCGAATATTTGTTGTTTTGTGTAATTAGATCTTCATATTATACAATTTTTTAAATTAATTTTGCTGTAATTTTTCTAACAAGAAATTAGTTATCATCTGTAATCGGACTTAATGTCCATAACAATTGGTAGTATTTGTGAGATCTCTCTTTACAGGCTTTCATGAATTGCGGGACACCGTCTTAGATGAAAATTTAGATATTTTAGCATTATCTGAAACATGGTTGAATGATGCTGTACCTGATGAGCAAATTCTGATCCCCAACTACAATATATATAGATGTGATCGACCCTCAAGGGGGGAGGTGTTGCTATCTGAGTTAGGAATACAATTCTTTGCAAAGGTAATCTGTTCAGGAAACAATAACGACCTTGAATTTATTTTTATCAAATTTAGACTCTCTAACAAAACCTATGGGCTGGGCTGTCTATATAGAGCGCCGATTTCTGACGTTACTATGTCCCTGAGTGCACTTGAATCTTTGATGTCAGAAGTTTTTCTGGTCGTTGATGAAGTGATAAGTATGCCTTGGAGACCTCAATATTAACTTGTTTAATATTAATACCAGTAAAGTCGAAAAATTCTATTTATTTTGTGAGTCATTTGGCTTAACACAAGTGATCAATGAACCTACCAGAATAACTGCCTACAGCAGTACGTTAATGGATGTCGTGCTGGTTACTGATGCATCGCTGGTGGCGAGTGTGCGACTGATTGACTTGCCCAGTGTTTCTGATCATATGTTTATCTTAGCTACGCTAAATATGAAAAAACCTAGGGAGACAATCAAAATGTATACATATCGAGATTTTAGTACATTTGAAATAGCGAATTTTAACGAGACCTTAAAGTCTATTGAAGGGCATAATGTATACCTTTTTGACGATGTTAACATGATTCTGAAGTTTATTAACGATAACATTCTATATTTGTTTGATAGGCATGCACCATTAAAAACAATTCGCATAAGCAAACCCAAAGCCCCATGGCTAACAGACACTATAAAACTTCTAATTAAATTACGCAAAGCCGCGTTCTCTAAATATAAAAACTCCAAATCCCTAGAAAATTGGAATGCATAGGAGATCAGAAACTATACCACCTCGGCAATTCGCCAAGAAAAAAAAGCCTATTTAAATTTTATTAGCAGGCAAAACAACTCTGGACTGTTGTGGAAGACGCTTACTGATTTTAAAATATCTAATAAGCGAACCCGCACGTGCATTCCAGAGCATCTAGCAAACCTGAACGAAATTAACTCCTACTTTGCATCGTTTAGTAAAAATTCATCTCCGGCACACGATACATTAATGTACTATAATAACCATCAGTTCTCTTATAACTCTTTTAGCTTTAACTTTATTAGCACTGCGGATGTCCATAGGTACATATCACAAATCAAAACCAATGCAGTAGGAGTAGATAATATTAATTTAGCCATGTTAAAATTATGTTTACCTGAAATGGCGGATTGCATCCGATATCTTATAAATACATGCTTACATACTAACACGGTACCAGAAATATGGAAGAAAGCAATCATTTTGCCATTATGTAAAATTACTAATCCGACAGAATACAGCCATCTGCGGCCAATTAGTATTTTACCGGTTCTTTCTAAAATCCTGGAATAAGCCATGTACGAATAAATGTACTTATATCTAGAATCAAAACATATCCTACGCACAATCTTCACATTTTAGAAAGCACAACGGTACAACAAGCACACTCATTAAAGTCACCAATGACATAATCACAGCTTTATATTCTGATAACATTACGATTCTCACTTTACTAGATTATACCAAGGCATTTGATACTATGAACCATCAAATGCTTTTACCTAAATTGAAGTTTTTTGGATTCGACGCAGACTCTCGAGAATTACTGACTTCCTTTCTTACGTCCAGGACTCAAATGGTTCGTATCAATAATTGCTCTTCTCCCGAAACAGAAATTAAAGCCTGAACGCCACAGGCTTCCGTTCTTTCCCCTCTTCTATTCATTGTGTATACTGCAGACTTTTATAATAATCTGCAACACTGTACACCTCATTTTTTGCCGATGACAGTCAACTATATTACAGCTTCAACATAAATCAACTGCAGCTTGCTGTTACTAACATAAACAATGATTTGGAGAAGCTAGTTAAAGTATCTAAAGACCATTGCCTACAGATTAACAGTTCAAAGTGGTCTGTGATTGTGTTTTCCAGGCGACGACAGGGGGCCGTGGACGATGTAGATATCAGGGTTGAAAATCAAAAATTGAAAACTACTAATACAGTTTGTAATTTAGGTTTAACAATAGATAACAAACTCAGATTTAGACAGCACGTAAATAAACGTATCCAGAAATCATTTGCCACTTTAAAACATTTGTATGCTAGCAGACACTTGATGAATACTCAACTCAAAGCAACTTTGTGTGACTGCCTTGTGTTCTCCCCGTTCAATTATTGTGACATTCTCTACGGTCCGTGCCTCGACTTGGAGTATACTACCAAAATCCAAAGGGTTCAAAATGCCTGTTTACGTTTTATATATGGGGTAAGAAGGGGAAATCACATATCACATTTATTCGATCGTATTGGTTGGATGAAAATGGAGTATCATAGAGAACTACATCTCTGCCTATTTGTGCATAAGGCCATCGCTGAGGGCTCACCCAGGTATATAAACAGTCTCCTGGGTACAAGAAGGATGGTTCATGATAGAGATCTGCGCCATGTAGATCAGTTAGCGGTGCAACGACATCGATACGTGTTATTTAACAGATCCTTCTCGTATTCGGCGGCTAAATATTACAATGCTCTACCACATGATTTCAAAACAGACAGTGTCTCCGTATTTCGTCGTAAGGTAATCTCATTACTTAGGGAGGAGCAGAGATCTCACTAATTATACATAATTTTTTTTTCTTCTCATTATTTTGTAGTAAGTATTGATGTTTACATTGCGAGTAAGTAAGTAATCATACCGAAAGAACGCCACATATGAATTATCCTTAGTTTTTATCATAGGTTAAGTTGAACAGCTCTGCTGGACTTCGTCTGTATAATTTGTTGGTTTTCAACAATAAAGCCCGTTTATTATTATTATTATTATTATGTCTTACATAATTTTTGTAATCAGAGCTGTGAAGGGTGGCAAATACTTATGGCCACGGTTGTATATATGTATATATGTATTATACATATATACGTATATATATATGTATTATACATATATACATATACCACCTAACCTGTTAATACAAAATTGTAATGTAAAACGTAAGAAAAATACATAACAATGCCTACGACGTCGTCAATGGTTTGGCGACAAACTTAGGATTTACTATGCACCACCGAAAAGCAGTATTCTATAAGTACGAGGGAACGCCACGGCTATATTCTTCTGCTTTATTACCGTGGCAGTCATAAAATTTAGAACGGTTGGTTTTACCCACCCAAGATGTGACACCACCACATTTTTGCTTTTAACGTTAATAATTACGTTTGTTTAAATCTTGAAGCGCTAACATTGCAAACTCACCTGACAAATTATGAATCGTAAACTCGTTCGAATACACAACTACAAAAAGGACAAAACTATAAAAGCGTAAAAAGTGACACCATTACGCTGATAAACAACAGATTTATACGGTACGTAACGTAGTAGTTACGAAATCTGTACTAGTTAGCCGACTGCGACAATAAAAAGCGCCCTATCCAATGACAAAGTATTGAAAACAAGCGATAATATTTATGTGTGTTAAAAGTCCAATAATTCTCGACGACATTCCGGTGCAATTCCGGAAATTATTCGAACCAGCGCGCTACTACCAAATTAAAGTGCTAATAAAGCACAATTCCGCCGGCTCCACGTAATTTACAGTTGGCGAAGATGTAAGTTAAAATTAAAACTTTCGCGTGAGAAACTAGTTGTAAGGTTCCTGGAGTAAATCCTACTAAATTGCTAGGTAGTATTTTTATAAAGGCTACTACAAAGTAGTTCTGTTATTTATTGAACGAAATTAAAGTAGTGTTAGATTGCTTGACTTAACTAGTATGCTGGGATATGAAGCTCATAATTACGTAGAAGGCAGAGAAGGAGATTCGTAGTAGAAATTACTTGAAACCGAATACTGGAAATAATAAAACTACGAAGCTATGATAGCTCAGAGCCAACGATTCTTTTATTTTCATTTGACTCTCATCATTTGAGTATCATTTACTGTTAAATTGTTAACAATCGTGAACAATTTCACGCATGTGTCACCAAAATATGTTTGATATGATCAAATTTTCAGGATCTTTACCGAATGGTTCGAGGAGTGGTTTATGTAGTCCTGGTTTTAAATGGAGCATCTGTCAAAGTTTCCGATGTAATTTGAGTTCATTCCGTATTTTAGAGCTTGTGATTAGAGTGCTTGTTGCCACTGTGTAAGTTCACAGATTACAGATTCTGTATTGCCTTAACTTTTTGTGCTGCGTTATGGTTTACGCCTTTCAATTCCTTTAGTTATAATTTTTATACAAACGGGGTGTACAAACATATTACCAAAATGCGCCACCAATCGTTTCGAACCGAAAATATATTAAAGATAGCGACATGGCTGTGGGACATACGATAGTAAGAACACCTATTGGTTTGGTTTAAGTTTTAGCAGGGATGATGGGATAAGTTGCAAATTGCGTTGCAGTTTCTGGATTGCGTAGTATTTGTGTATTTTCGAAAGTGCATGTTATTACAAGGAATTTTCATAAGAATATTTGTACGTTATCCCTATATCTACAGTCTGTCCAGTAAGAACTTCGCGGCTGTTTTTAAAAGAACAGTAATTCAAAAGCCAAAAGTTTATTAACTGGTAAATACTACATACAAAATACTACTGCGCAATGTATTAATAACGAATCCAATCACCAACGTTGTCGCTAATTGCCTCACATTTCCGCTCCCAACAACCCCCAAAATGCCACCAACCCCTCCCACAACGACCCACAAAATACGGGCACGCTTCCTACTAACTTCTCTGCATTAGATATTTGAAGAGAGTGTAATATTTTGCAAACATGGCGACGTAGCTGTTTTGTGGAAGATATATGTATATCTTCTTTGAAGTTTACGGTTGATGATGTATCATACATTTTTGATAGGATTCGCGTACGGTGACGGTGGTGGACAATCCATGATTACTACACTATTTTTCATTTTCAATTTTGCAATCTGTGCAAAGATCGCTGCGATGTTTTGGGACTCTATGCATCTTCAGCAGCAATTTATACGTCACTAGGGTGATTAAGCTGTATAAAGCGGGACTTCTGAGATCGGTACAAATGTGGTGTAGAAGCTCAAATAAAACTTGGATGCTGGGAGAAGATAAGAACCCAAAACATGGCAGTTGTCTTTGCACAGATAGGAACCATGAAAATTGTGTAGACACCATGGATTGGTCACCTGACGCATCCTGACGCAAATCCTATTTAAAATGACATAATCCATCATGAAATGTAAACTTCCAAGAAAGCATATATGCATCTCCGCAAAATAGCTATCTCACCATGTTCGCAAAATATGGCGCTATCTTCAAACATCTACGGCAGAGAAGGTAATGGAAAGCATGCCCAAACAATGCGAGATACTTATCAATAACGGTGGCGATTGGACACCTTTATAATGAGTAGTAGTATTTTGTATATAGCTTTTACCAGTTGCAAAATTTTTCGTTTTTAAATGAGTGTTCTTTTAGAAACAGCCACGATGTTCTTACTGGACAGACTGTAAGTTGGCAAGTCTTAATCTTTGCGGAATTGAAAACTAACTTTTAATATAAGTTAATCTTATCGACCTCCAACTCTCTCGTACGTTAAGTCATTGGGTCGAATTTGTGATGTAAAAATCCGCCGATATAACATTGGCTTTTGTGTGTGTGTCCTAAAACTGTTGATGGATAGGTTCGTGGGAATTGTATTTCTGATCATGTAGTAAAATGGACATTTTGAACGTTTCTCTTGAAATGTTCTTTTTGCTCAAGTGTGAAGATTATAATTTTGACTTTTTGTTGTGTAATAATAATAATAATAATAATAATAATCTTTATTGCCAAACAGAAAAGAATGATCCACTAATAGGACAATGTAATACAGATATAAGTGCGTATGTAGTTACTAATTATGAGTATAACAAAATAATACAAAAAACAAAATAAACCTTAGTAGTGTGGTTGAAACACAGAGAGAAAAAAGAAGAACGACTTAAAGTAGGTAATTCAAATGTATAAACTTAATGGGACGTAGAAGGATGGTGGAAGGCATCGGGAACTTCGCATTTTTGGCCATGTGAGTCAGAGGAGCTTTCACTAAAATATTTGTTCTAGCTAACGGTGTCGGGTATTGTGCTTTGGAACTATGAACTTTACTTCAGCTAAGATGTTCGGTGCATCCACTTCATTATATTTATCAGCTTCAACATGAATCTGGCGCTGGCTACCTCGCGTTGAGCAGAAAGGCCCAGATAACTATATTTTTCAAGTAGTTCTTGATAGTCTGCCCCGCGATCAGGGTAGCTACCAGTTCTTTTAAAAGTTAAATATTTTAGAAATCGTCTTTGTATCTTCTCAACTTGCAATTTCTGATAGGTATAATGCGGGTACCAAATTATTGAGGCATATTCAAGTTTTGAGCGAACTAATTAATAATAGAGCTCTTTCAAAGTTGCCAAGTTGGTAAAGGTTCTGCAAGTTCTGATAATAAAACTTAATGCACGAGATGCAGATGCGCATAGCTGCGAGATGTGTTCGGAGAACTGCAGTCGTTGATCGTAGATCTTTTACTTGTGTTAGCCTGGGAACAGAATATTGATCAATGGAGTAATCAAAAATGAGCGGATTTTTGGACGTTGTATAGGTCACAACTGCACACTTTTGAGTGCTGATCTTAATCTTATTTTTTTGGCACCAATCGCAAATGACATATAGATCTTGCTGTAAATCTTCACAGTTAGATATTCCAAAAACATTTCCAAATACTTTTAAGTCGTCTGCATAGGCAAGTACACGGCGGTAATTACCAGCAAGTTAGTCACAGTTGACTTTCTGTAGACATACTACAGCTCATACTCGAAATGAATAAACTCTGTAGTAAATGTGTGCGAGCTTCTTATAAATAGAATATTTGTGAAAAGACCACATGTGTAATTCATAGAGCAGCAAAGCTGCTTCGTAAACAAATGCATTCATAGAGTACAATAAGCATTTATTTACATATTATTCAACTTGATAAAAAATATCTGTTTATGTCTATTAGAAATTTTTGCAGCGTCCCTTTTTTTCTTGTACGCACGTGTCTGGCCCGGATTCAACAACGTTTATTTAACAAAATTTGATAATTATTTATTAAAGAAAAAATTATTTTAATATATGATCGGAATTTTTTTGGATTTACCTTTCTTGTGATACTAGTTTTATACTGTTTGTTTTTCCGACACTATTTACTTGACACCCCATATAGTATAGCCATCAGAGTCGGTAGACATACTTTACTTTGCATAATTTGAGGTCGATATGAAACAGTACTATGACGAGGGATGTAGACTTAATTTTGTCTTCTGTATTAATGACATTCGTGTTGTTTACCCGTCCAAAGCAAACGAATAACGAATATGTATGCAGAGGTCGAGCAATTTATTGCCAATTTTCTGGCTGTTTTTTTAATTTTTGATGTTTCCTTTATTATATAAAATATCTTGTAATCTCGTAAACGTCTGTTTTTTTATGGCTTTGGATGTGGCTCCAACTTTAAAATTCGGCAAATAATAATAAACAAATCAGTTCCCAAAACACTGAAGATTCTAAAGATTTGACCAATTCAACACCTTTCGGTGGACACGATAGTGGCGCAGCCACTAATACTGAGTATATGTATAAGAATTGAACCATTTTCAAATGTTCTAATTGGTTTAGCGATTCAGTTACTAGCGACAACATCAATACAACGTAAATGATCAAGTAACAATAATGGAATTTAAGCCAAATTGAATCATGTTTGTCAATAAATTTATAGTAGTTTTTATTAAAAGTTTTATATTGTGTGGCATTCGTATATGAATGCGTAACTTGGACAATGTTAAGAGACATACCCCCACCTGTAAGATAAGCAGAATTGCAACTTTAAAGCGCTACATTTCAAAGTTCCTGCATTAAACTTTTAAATATTCCTTCGTACAGCTAGATTTGTCAAATACACCCACATTAAAATTATAATTACAATCTTAATAAATGTTGCGTTAATAGTAGTAGCAGCAGCATTAATAACATACCGTCAGTAATATTCTGCGAATGTAGAATTACTCGAAACGGAATTCACGAAGATGCCGTCGCTCTTCTTTGATTCTGACGTGAATCTCTGCGAAACGGCGCAAAATTACGTTGATGCATCATCACCAACACTAGTTACTGCTAGGGTGTAGAAGTTTCCTGTATGTGTGTACAAATACGTGTACTTACGCAGACAGCATCGTGATGTACGCCGAAGTGCAAGGAAATGACATTTCGGTAATTAGTTTACGTAATGGAATTGTTTGTTAATACGATGAGGGACGTCATGTATGTATGACGATGCATACATGTAGATACTCGTGCATGTGAGCTACCTACTGCTTGTAATTGTAGTTGTAGTAACTAGACGTAATTAGTTCTGTCGTAATTAAATGTAGGGGCAGAAGATGAAGCAGATTTGGTGATGGCATCGGTTTAAATTGTTGATTAAGGTTATACGGTGTACATTATACATCTGTGTATCTTAATGGTACCTAAGTACAGGAAATAATTGCATTTAGGGATTGAAGACGAAGACGGAACGATTCTTATGCATTTAACTCAATATATTTTTCAATATTTACCGTCGATATATTTATTCTACTAAGACCACAAAAGGATCTGTTCGTCCATCTTCAATCTTCGACGAAAAGAAAAATATCATGAGGGAGAATCTACGAAGCGGAAAAGATTAAAGCGCCGCAGGATTTTTACTGACTTGGCTGACCCAGTTATGAGTTCTTGATGAATATGCCGAGAATTTATTAGCGATAAATTGTCTTGAACGCCGGCCAACTATTACATACTGGATGTATGCAAGCTAAGCTATCAAGAAGATTGTTATGATGAGAAATGTCCGTCGACTGACAACGTACTACTACAGCTACTATAGCGATATTAGTTGTTATTGTAATAGTTTGGATCGCTTGCATGTTTTTGACAATATGAAAAATAGACTGTAGAGATCGAGCAAGTTTATGAATCTTCAATAACCGTTATTGTTTTAGATTAGATTGCATGAACTTCCACATGTAGCAGATTAAAACAGTTTTGCTAATTTTGATTTCTCATTTTCGTTAGGTTACTACGGCCTTCTCAAATTTTACAAATAAATGATTCGCAATCTCATCTTAATAATTAGACAGTCTGGTGTATTCTTCTTACAAACCACCATACGCCTTAGCATAATTGGGAAATATCTGATTCTGGTGGCAATAATACTGTTAAATTAAAAGATTTGCTCTACTTTTGGAAATAATGCCTTGATCCTGATACTATTCCCTACTACAAGTTGATTTGTGATACTCTACTGAAAGAGGTCTAAGTAATCGATTTAGCAGTGGAAAAACCATCAATTCCGTTCAGTAAAAATACGATGGGCTGGATTTAAGTCAGAGCCAAAAAAAAGCAGAACATTAAGCGGACTGACAGCAAGAAAACAATAGCAAAGTTTAATAGGTGTTCTAGGAGAAGAAGGAAATAAGCAGTAAGCAGTAAGAGGTAATAGAGTTGTTTTGGTCGTCGTATTATTTGAATCCTCCATTCAATTTGAATTTATTTGAATTTATGGACATAAAGCTGGAATCATATGGTCTTCAAATTCGTCAGAAGTAATGGCACCAATCTGTAACAAAAATAATGTTGCGAAAACCCATGGCTCACTGATGAATCCAATGTACACTACTGGAAATAATCTGAAGGCGTAAACATACATCCATTAAATTTGCGGAGCATCAAGGTTTCTTATAAACGAGTCTATACAGCGTTATTATCGTCGCATATTTTACTGAATGGCTCCGATAGGCGGAAAATGCTGTCGCCATAGAGGCCGAAAGGGTGGGAGAAACCCGTTGTTCTTAGTGGGGTGTGTATTCGTTGCATAATGACGGATCAATCGCGGTACGAGCGAGTTTGAGCGAGGAATGTTTGTGCGGATGACGGCGCGTCTCGAGCGATCGTTACCGACCGTGCAATAGGCTAGACGAGAATGGACTGAGGTAGAACGTGTGCGCCTTTAGCTGCAAGTGGGACGCCCCGCGCGACTGCAGCATGCGAGACCTGCGCCCCTCTGTAATGTCGCGTACGTCGTCCTCAAGGCAACTTGCAGCCGTTTGGCCAGCAGGAACCGGTTCTCCCGGCTAACGTTGAGCAGCTATGGAAGCGTGTTGAGAGGGCATGGTTGGCCATCCCTCTCACTACCATACGACGACTTATTGACTCCATGCCTCATTGTGTAGGGATGGTACGCTCCACTCGCGGGGGATACTTCCGCTATTGATGCATCCCGTCCCAGTAGGGTTACGGCGCTCTCCGCATGAGGGTAAGTTATCCCTACTACTATTTCTATACAAAATTTAGTTGCGCTAGAACCACGCGTTCAGATTATATAGGGTGTGCTCGTCAATTATTTCCAGCAGTGTATATGTGTGTTGGACTGCTGCATGTATTGAAATCGATTTGGAAACAAAGAAAAGACATTCTTGTTTCTAACAATCTAGGTACGTATAAACGATAAATTTTACTAAAAACAATCCGAACTTCTTTGATTCCAAAACTAAGAATACGAACAATTTGAAATTTGTCATTTACTAAAGAATAGATTAATGTAATCATTAAATAATCCACACTGCTACAATCTAAGTATATGAGCAAAAGTGTGATGTACACTCTGTTTGAAGAGTGGTGTCTTGCCAACGACAAAAAACCTTGGCGATTTTTCTTTGGTGAATACTAATTTGGAAATGGGATTCTAAAACAAATTTTTGTCAAACATAATGCATCTGTTTTGGTCGAACAGATATAACGAGTTCTCCAGAACAATTTCCAGTTTGTAATTATATTAGTTGAGTGTAGGCTTTCACGACCGTAATCCATAGTAGATACGTCTGCCGGGTGTTAACTGCTTTTTGGCTTGACGTTTCGCTGATCATCCTGTCAGCTTCTTCAGAAGTTTTTCTAAAAACTGTCTTTAGAAAAACTTCTGAGATAGTGAAAGGAATTGATCTTGATCTCCTACAGTATAGATCGATACCGCAGGAGCGCAGCCAACTGATCAATAAATCTGAGGCCTCTTTCGTGCCTTAAGGATGTTATTGGCACCATTTCGGTTATGTGTTCGATTCCCATATAAAATTAGTTTATGTACATAAATACAACAGTATAAACATCTATGACTGTTCATGTTCAGTCAGCCAGGTTTGTGGAGAAAAAGTGATACGTGATTTTTTCCATCTCCTTTGCTTATTAACAAAGTCTATATATGTTTTCTGGTCTTCACTTCTCGTGATTCCTGTATAATTGCAAATCTACTTATAGTTATCCTAATTTGTTTGATATTTGGCTCTATAGTCAGTAATCTCTCCCCAAAACAAGATTGTTATTCGAGTAGTATCATAAATAAAATAAATGTAATTAAGGTAATAAACTTTAGCTATTGTATTCTACAAAATTTATTCATGAATTATCTAACCTAATTAGTTCCCTTTGTATGCAAATTTTTGAATGAACGATACTGAACGGTAGCACTGTCATTGAAAAGGATATACCTACCTTTTCTATTGAGAAACGAGGTGACTATACTTGGCAGGATCAGGCGAATCTAGGGAGAGGTTTCCACGGGTATAACGGATCTTAGAGAGGCATTCTCAATTAATGGCACTCCTAATAAATCATTCGGGACTCGCCTACTACCACTAGTACCGTCAGTGCCCCTTGTGCTTCTGTTAGTGTAGCAGCAAAGTAACGTCGAGTATGGCAGCAAATGTCCTGACCCGCGTCTCCGACGGCAATACACTAACTGCGTCGCTATTTGCGAGCAGCCCACCCGGCCGTATATCAAAGGCGAACAAATTCGTGAATTACAGCGTGACCATTACCTAATTCCGAACGCTTAGTCGACGCTAATGTACTTTCGCGTGAAAGGGGGCTGGGGAATGCTGGGAGTATAGCTATGGAACGGGTCAAACATTAAGCTAAGTGTTTCTCGAAGGAATTAGACAAGAATAATAAACTATGGCTGCGCAGCTAGTACAATATAGGCTGTTCACTGTGGTCTTGCAATCATATTTGCTCCAATAAGAGAAGTAGTTTAATTTTGGAGCTAATAGGGAAAAATGGAATCATACGTAAGCTGCGATGAATGGCAGTGATATTTTGCAGGAAAGTTTATCACGCCACCTTTAAAAATATGTACCTGATTAAGAAAACTTTGCAAGATCTGGTTTTTTACAGTTCAACCATGGTTTGAGCCGTAAGGAGTGTTTTGAGGAAACCAAGGGAGTGTTTGCTTACAAGTCGCGTTACAAAACAGTACAAACACCTAAGCCAAAAACGCGAACCAAAATATTGGTGTTATTCGGAACATGATCAGATAGAACCGGTGTCTTACAGTCAGAGGGTTCCAGCAAAATTAAAGATTGGTATGAAAGCAATTATCTTAGGAAAAACTTGAAAATCCTTAGGCTCTATTCGCAGTGAAGTTTTTACAACTTGATTTTGGTTCAAAAAGAAGAACGTGTGTGGGGAAATGTAAATTTACAATGATCCGTAATAGGAACAGAAAAAGCACAATGGTCTTACAAATCAAAATGTTGTCAGCTATCCGGAGCCATTTAAATGGTGGTATTTCGGTTGAGCAGGCAGCTATTCGCTACAATATATCCAGAACAACTTATTTCTTCGCGAATGCACAAGGAGCAACCGCAACTGTAACCTCCGAGCGGTATATTGCTACGTTAGAAAACTTTTTCACCTCAGAATTGCGACGACGAGGAATCGACACAAGAAATGTTTGGTTCCAACAAGACGGTGCCACAGCACATACAGCCAGAGCCTCGATGGAAGTTGTGCGTCGCATTTTCCCTGGACACGTTATCTCCCGCTTCAGTGATGTGCCATGGCCCCCCTCGTTCCACTGATCTCTCGGCTGCTGATTACTTTTTATGGGGATACCAAAGCAAAAGTTTATGCCGATAAGCCTCGAAAACTGCAAGAGTTGAAGAAGTAATCACAGCACAAATTAGGGCAATTGACATCCACTTGTGTGCGAGGGTGATGCGGAACTTTGAGGAACGACGACAGTAGTGCATTGACGAAAACGGTCGTCATCTGCCTGACATTATTTTCAAAACATAATTTCACATTTTATTTGTTCAATGGTAATATGTAAACTTCATTTTTTTAGTTCAAAAACAGGAGAGTTATTGTTATATCAAAAATGCCCCTCCGTTATGCAAGGACCTAGACATTGAGTGGAAAAATGTAACCTTGGCTATTATTATTTGGTACAGTGTGCATGACTGCATTATGGTTTACCATCAACAGAGACTCGTAAAATTGCGTACGAATTTGATGTCGCCAACAACAAGGTTTTTTCCAATAGGTTGGGAAGACAACAAAATCGCAGGCAGAGATTGGTTCATTTCCTTTATGAAGAGGAATAGGATTTTATCTTAACGAACGCCAGAGGTGACTTCATTGGCAAGATCAATACGCTTCAATGAAGTTGTCGTCGAGAAAGAACAGCTTAGAAGAAATTTTAGAAAAACACAGCTCAGGCCCTGCGCAGATCTGTAACATGGATGAAGCAGGTTTGACAACTGTCCAACAACCCATAAAAACTGTAGAGGAAAATGGTACAAAATAGATTGGACAAATTCCATCGGCCGACGAGGTTGTCTTATAACTGTCTGTTGTGCTATCAATGCAGTTGGGAATGGCACCAGTAGGTGTACCAACCGCCAATCATGATGTACCAAGAATAAATCAACCCTTTTTGATTGGTGAATCAACCACCAGTCAAGGAAGCACCAATCAAGAACCTGACCATGTACGAGAGTGGAAAACTCCTACAAATGCCATCATGAAAGCTGTTAGAACGACAGCCATGATTAGGCCGTATCCCAAATCTTGAGGTTTGTCCAAAAACCGTCACTAGAAAGAAAAGACTACGTCAATTTTGACAGACACTCCAAATCTTAAATATCCTGAAGTAGACTTTGATGGAGACAATAAATCACAAGTTGAAAAAACAAAAAGAGCAATAATTCTGGATGACACAGTCAAAATAACTAAGAAAAGGAGAATGAAAAACATTATCAACGACAGTAGTAGTAAAAGTGCAGGAACTATGGGATTAGATTTAGAAACAATTGATGAAGGCAGTTTCATATTAGTGAAGTTTGCAGGAAAAAAGAGTATATAAAGCATTTGGTTGGAAAAGTGTTGTCACATTCTTGAGACAAAAACAAACTCATTTTGTTTTTCCACCTCTTGACGACGTCGTTGTTGAAAATTCCAGTAAATATGTTTAGATACTTTTGACATTAACTTGTCAAATTTCATCATGGGATAAGACTTGGGCATCAATAACTGGAAAGCCTGCTTCTCTTGTTCCAGAAATGTGTTTTTGTAAACATGAATGTATTTTTGTATCTACCTTCTGATCGAAATAGTAATACTTTCCACCTGGAATTCATTTATTTTTATTATTTGAGCAGTGACCAGTTGTCCTCAGCAACGTGACCAGTGTACTCTGATTTAGGGGCACACTAGTCATATTTTCTAAGATAATATGTATATTCTCTTATCATATGGAGTAGGTTTGATTCAGTGAAATGGTATTCTAGGAAATAAGTACCAATGCATGATACTTTGCGCCTGCAGTTACAAAACTGGGGCAATGCTTATGCTTCCTTAACAAAAAATTAAAAAGTAACCACTGTGGCCGCTCTCCCCTGCTGATCTCACGAAATTCTTAGGAGTGTTAAGGTATTCCTGATCAAGCTAGAGAAACTATTTGACAAATCAAAAACAAAACTATAACGAACCGATGTTGCTTTTGTTAATCAGATTGTTATGATTTTACGATACACCCAATAATATTCGAATATTCCCTGGAAAAATATCTCTTCTAATTGATTAAATACATGTTGTTGTATTTTAAAATTGACTTCAAATAATGGATGTGATACGTTGTAATTATACCCACGTATATGCCCACCAATATACATACATCATTATTGCCGATGATGGTTTTCTATTCAATTTTGCGGGAACATCTGTTTTTGACGTTACTACGATGACGCAGCACGCGATTGTCCGGGCGGAGGACCATCACCGATAACATCCATACCGTAATTTTCGGTGCTATAGAGCTCTTTAAATATGATGTATTTGCTGACGGCTGTGCGGACCGCCGTCATTCCAGCCAACCAATGTATTTCGGCGACTTCATCGTGCCTTGTCAATCTTGACAATTTTGTCGAGAATTTATCGATAAAATCTACGGCAAAATATCATCTGCTACTATCGCTAGTTCGGTAGGAAGTATTTTAAATTTATTCTGGTGGAAACTATCTCAGTCTGTATGAATGTCTATGTATGTACATATGTAAGTACATACATATAAGTACATATGTACATATACGTGTCCGTCATTTTATGTTCCCTCAGCAATTTCCTTTTCATGAAAAAGAGTTGATAGATCGAGTAATTGCGTGTTATTTATTCGAAAATAAGTACTTGTGTTATTATTTGGACGTTGCATGGTGGTAGATATTGTGTTCGTGAGACCGCTGAAGACAACAGGAAGTAATCCGTTTAATGTGGTGATCAGATGACACTAATTATAGTGGTAGGTTCAAGTCAGTCATTTTACTGTTGTAATTATCCGAATTTATGAATTCTTATTTTCTGAAAAATCTAGATTATAATAGTTATATAATAGCTGACATTCACAAAATATGATATGGCAGGTATGTATTTTATAATTACTATTATGAAGCAGACTTTTGCAAAATACCATGTTTCAGCTGAAGTAAGAAGGAAGCTGTCAAATGTTTCCGAAGAATTTGGTTCGTTGGATATCAAGCCATTCCAAAGATTGGGTCTAATAAGAAATAACGTTCTTGGCTTTCATATCTGGCGTGCTGTCTATTATTCTCCAGATTTTTTAGGTCATTCGCCTCTTGTACAAATTCGGCAGTAATGATGATCTCCTCCAGTCAGTCTTCAAATTGCTTCATAATAATCAATGAAACCTCTTAAATGTTTCCTCTATTTTATTAAATCTTTTTATGACACCACTTCCTTCAAGTTTTTATTTTTCTAAAATAACTAGATGAGAGGTTACCAACCTCTACCCCTGATAAAAGAAAACTGGCTAATGATCTTACTGTTAATTTTCAAAACAAATCCGTTTAGCAGAAACCTTTTTACCTAATTCTCACAAATATCTGAAGGATTAATGTCATTTCACGAAAGTTTCCAATCGCTTCTTTATTCAAATGAATCGCTCTCAAGTCTGTAACATTTCATTATCTAAAATCATATTTAAAGGGCGAAGTTAATAATTGTAGTCATGGATTGCAAATTTCGTCAGCATATTTTGGGATAATATGATCAACTCTACAGGGTAGGTTCAACAATAAAAGGCTCATAATCAAGAAGCACATTCAAGTTATTCACGATTTACTAAATTGTATGGATGAAAATGTATATAGTTATACTAGGAGGAGTCCTGGATAGGAAATATCAAGTCATAATACCAGACATGAAGGACTGGGAGAAAGGCTTTCCGATAAGAGCGGACTCGAACTGGTATACAGACGGCTCCAAAACCGAACATGGCGTAGGAGCTGGTATATACGGGGGAAAGCCCAGGAAGGCTCTCTCTATAAGCTTCAGCAAGGACACAACGGTCTTTCAAGCTGAGGTAGCAGCAATCCACCATTGTGTTAGAGAAGTGGAAAGATGGACCGAGGTCGGTAAAAGCGTCGCCATCTTCTCGGACAGCCAAGCAACACTTCAAATTAATTCAGCAGGTGTTGACTCCAAACTGGTTTGGGACTGCATTAATGTCCTAAATGAGGTGGGTTCCCAAAGGAAACTAATTTTGGCCTGGGTTCTCAGCCACGAGGGCGTGAAGGGAAATGAGGCGGCAGAGGATCTGGCCAGACAAGGTTCGTCGAGACAATTCGTCGGGCCTGGTCCAGCCTTCGGCACCACCAAATCACAAATCAGAAAATCCATCAACGAATGGATACACAATAAGTTCAGGGATTGGTGGCAAAGATCACCTAGGCAAAGACAGCCAAAGGAGTTCCTAAAGGAACAGAAGCCTGAATTTACTAGAGATCTATAGATAAAGACAGGAAAACCGTCAGAATGTTAGTAGGCCTGTTAACAGGTCACTGTAGACTAAATAGGCATATGTATAACATAGGCCTAGAGGAAGATGCCATGCGCAAATTCTGCAAGGAGGAAGAAATCCCAGTCCATGTACTGTGCCACTGCGAAGGCCTGGCAAGGACAAGGTTTCTAATTCTGGGCACAGAGTGTCCCATAGGACAGTGCTACACACAGGAGTAGGGATTGAGGATCACAATAGACCGCGAAAGTCGCGATGAAAGAGGCCACCCCTAATCTAATCTAATCTAAGAGGAATCCTTGATAGTGCACAAAAACACACAAGGACATTACAACCTTCGAGGCAGTCGAGTATTGGAGCGATTGGCGAATATATTTAATCACTGCTAAAATCGGTAAAACTACCAACAAGGATTAAGAAGCAAGTATCAAAGCAAATCATATATCGCATTTTAATAAATTGTCTGATTTTTTCTCACTAGAGTATTCTAGAAGCCACATTCAAGAATCAATCAATCACACCATACCATAGCAAGACTCAAAAAAACAGCATTAGAACGCGCTAAGAAATTCATTGCGTTCTTTGCAAGGATAATCGATTTAGCTATAAATGTTCAAATTTTTTAAACATGTTAATAGAAGAAAGAACAAATCACGTAAGGCTACAAAACTTTGTTTAAGCTGCTTTTGCGGTTGATAAATGTCAAAGAGTTCTAACTTCAGTCACTGCAAAAATGTAACTCTAAGCATAAAGCATCAAATTTTAGTGGTCTTCTGGCTAAAATTTTTTTCTCGGGCTGGTAAATCCTCAGCAACAATTCAACCAAAGGCCTAACGTGTTCTGTGTTCCTTTAGTTTCTATACATGGGAGACCTTATTAAGTTCATACGATGCATATGCTTATTCAATGCGCAGTGGTCAGTTAAGATTTCTGTAAGCAATTTGAAACTGCTACCTACTGCTTTGGAGGATGTTCCATGAATTTTAAATGTTTTACAATGATTCACCCCGATAAGTCCAGTCCTGTAGCCTCAGATTTGACCATTTTTTTTATATATTTATAAGAATTTTTTGAACACAATATTTAATATGAAAAATAAAAACTAGTTCACTATGTTAATTGAAGCAAAAGTCAATAAGTTGCTGGGTCATGCACGATTTGAGTCAATACCAAATTCTTAATGTTTGTTACAACCTTTCATTACTACAATTTTAAAGAAGCACAGCAAAGAAGCATAACATATGTTAGGAACAAGAGGCCAGAACAGTTCAAAATTAGATATGGTGATGTGGTAGACAAATGATAGTAGGAAAATGGTTTTCTATAGCTGTACACATTTGTCTCTCCATTACAATTGGCGGATGACAAGTAGGAATGCCATTCATAGAGGTTCTAATCATAAACTCTTTCTTGGGAGGTTTCTCAACTAGAGGATCTAACAAGAAAACTTTGACTCTATAGCGGTCATTCAAATTGGTTAGTATACCAATTGAACTAGTTCGAAACAGATTCACATGGGTTGAAAACATGTTGCAAGAAGCTCAGAAAGAGCTCAGAGCAACAAGAACGTTATTTCAAACAAGTCTGAAGAGTTTGTACTATTTCAATCCTCTTAATTGCTTCTAGGGAGCTGATTTATCAGTTTGAATGACTTTTGACCACTTCCAACTCTCGGCTGACTTTTCTATTGGTTTTGAACTAATATATAATACTTTTCTTTCTTTATTGCTAACAATTGACGCAAGTAAACTTTTCCTGCACTAGAGTTTCACGCAAATGCATATCATTTTGTTCAAATGATCGGAGGAGGGGATTTAACAATTTGTGGCACAAAATAGTCGAAAAGAAACCATTTTAGCGTACAACTGATTCTTTTTTCCTCATGATAGCTGGCGTTGTCTATTAGCACAAATCGTGGAATAGATAGATTGTTAACGTCCAGAAAAGATTTGCCTTTCAAAATAAATCTTGTTTTGGAGTAGCAGTATAAACATGAAAAGGTAAAGGAATTAAGCAGTAAATGCTCTCTGGCAAAGCCACTTTAGATGGATAGCATTGTTATAACAAGCTAGGCTTTACTACCTACTTTGGATGGTCATCGTCATTATAATCATGCTTGTTTTTGAATTTTTTTGGAATTTTTCATGCCAAAATTTGAGCATTGGAACTATGAACATGGCTGCATTCAGCTTCTTTAATTATGTTATTAATCTTTTATTTGCATTTTGCGGATTCTAATTAATATCGAAACTATTAATTCACCCACCATCAATTTTGAAAAATCCATCATTATCTTCAAGAAACTTGGCATAGACTTTTCCACTTATCACTGCTTCATCAAGATTTTCAAGTGAAAATTGGATTAGGGTTGTTTACTATTCCTTGTCAATATCTCGAAAGTCCCGAATTTTGTTGAGTAATCTCTAAACCGAAGATTCCTTTTTAGTTCTCGCTTCTCTCTTTTTCTATATACCAATCATTTCTACAACCGTGCTTTTTATAACTCATGACTATGAAGGATCAGTCGTCCGAGACAAGAGATTGTTGAGTCAGATAAACTTGATATGAAAGCCCAGTAGGAAGGCTTTAGTTAGTCAGCAAAATTGGCTGCAGCTAGCTTATGACCATGAAAGTTTGGTGGTCCCTGTGGTAGACCGACCGTTTTCTGGGGATAATAGACAAAAAAAAACATTTAACGGTTAGGAAGCCACTGAATCTGCATAAGATTACCGAAATATTAGCTCTATATTTTTAGAATTTGTGTCTTGGATATTAACGTAATTATTCTAAAGGTGTAGTTCGTTACTGGAATTAGTAAGGTTCTTGTGTGCGGTTACCTCAAATGTCTTGCTTGGACAACGTTTTTTAAGAACTCCCATCACATTTTACTGTTGGTCTCAATACCAATAGAATCTGGTACACACACAGTATGTGTCCAGGCCACGAAGATCATGAGTAGACTTATTACTGCAGATTGATTCTACCCAAATCATGAAAACGCCAGCATCTTCTTGATCTAGATCGTTATCAGGGTGGTGGTTAGAATCCGTGTTGATAGCTTGGGATCTTTAGTTCGCATCATGCTCATAGATTCAATATACTTTTCTCACGTGAAACTATAGCTATAGCTATAGCTAACAAAAGGAAGAAGCTATAGTAGTCTTTGAGAATTTTGCAGCACAAGCTTGCCCAAGATCATTGATCATGTCTGGGATGATATCATCAAATTCCTAATTCTGTTTCAAAACCACTGAGGTCTGACTACGTTCTTGGGAATGAGTTCCAAAATTATATTCATGGACGATATGGTGAGAACGTGAATCGGGCTCCATCGAGCGTTACAAAAACTTACATATTTGGATTCCAAAACCAACCCCCAGCCCCACCTTTTTGGAATTGAAGACAATTATATATACTTGACTATATTGTTTGGCCATATTATTTCGTAATACCATATCATGCTCTAATGGATTTGAGTCGTTACATTCTATTGCTTATATGGTATCAGATAATTCAGTTCTATTACTTGAAAACTTAGAACTTAGCACGTAGATGCTAGTGGTTCCTCTGATGCTATATTAATAAGGTAAACTTTGTTTCGTCGCGTATTTGCATAGGGTATCCGTTCTAGTTAGATATATGTACTATATACATACATACATGTCATCTAGTGAGCATATTCCGGTTAAACAGAATGCCCGAAACTTAATTCAACTAGAAATCTTAGCCTAACAAAACAACACCAGTAGAACAGAACCAATAACTTCGAGCGTCCAAGTTCGGGCGACACACACACACACGCAAACGATCTCGACAACTACTAACGCAATCTTCCGCGCACAAATATACACAGAGTGCGAGAGGAGTTTCGCCGTGCCGCTTCTCCCTCGTACACCTCCTTCTCTGCTGTTGTTATGCAAAATCAGCGCGCGAAAGTGGATATCTTCATGAATAATAGACGGACGGACAAACATGTACAACACCATTCTCTGGTGGCGGTGTACACAGCGAGAAGCACTACCGTCGTGTTAGCTGTCTAATTAAACAATGGTAGAATGTCGCGCCGCATCGAGGGCTGCTTTATCGCCGAACACAACAACTTCTCTTTGTAGTGGCTCTGCGGAATACACAGATATTATTAAAGATTTTAACATATCCATTGTACATACATACATATCTGCAGGATTGAATCACCTAAGTATAGTCGATAAAGTTCCGTGGATATTAAGAATACCTGAACGTAATATTGCAATTATCTTAGTGTATAATTCAATAACATCTTTTTCTTCATCATTGCATGAACAATGATCTGATAACCATTAAGTCCATATTTCAAGTAGTTGCATAATTTGTACATACAACCTTTGTCCAGAAGTTAGAGCAATCATATAGCAATGCCAAGGTCGTTGATAGATTCTTCTGCATAAAAAATTTGAACTGAAGAAGTTCCTTAAACTTTTAGCCTCAACGATATGCCCGCCAAGTTTGGACTTGCATATTGTTGGAGATACTATCGGGTCCAGTACTTCAAAATTATTATTTTTTTATCAAGAAGGCATCTCTCTTTTTAGCTAGTAAGAACAAACGTTAGGGTAACATTTTTGATCTAAAGGGTATCAAAGGTTTTCATTGCTGTCTCAATGAGGGCTAGCCTCTTATAATCAAATTTTGAGTAATCTTTACCAGCAACGTAACTAGAGGTAATTTAGTCATGCTCTCAACTTTAACCATTGATTGATCTACCACAGAATCTCCTTTATATTACTGAAACACCAGATGGGTGACCATATACAATTACCACCCTACCAGTTTTTGATCTTCGTCAATAGTAGACGTTCTTCCAACAGGAATATGATATGACGTATCGATATTTGACTCAAATTAGTCCATCAGCTTTGATTAAATAAAGGCGAGGAGGAGAGCAACTTCCTTGTTAGAATTCCAGAGTTCCTCCAAGCGTGGAACTTAACGAAGTGAGCTAATTCCAGAGAACTTTGCAGGTTTACTCTGTTAGCAACCAGAAAATCATCTGCGAGGTTGATAAAATTTTAGAAACTCCACAAAGTAATCCCAGCCTATCAGCAGCAATATCATCACGGCATTTCATTAATACATCCATTCTAAGAACGTAGACTGGTAATAAGGATGCTGGCCTTCAACAAGATTTGACATGAAATGGTTTTTGCCAAGATTCTCAGCGCTATTACAGGCGGTAAATAATTTTGAACCGCTGTTGCTGTTTTGAACATTGTTTCAGTAATGTGGTCTTCAGATCTTGAAAACGTGGTCTGCTTCTCACAAACCATTCTGGATGGTTCCTGCTCTAGTAATTAAACTTATCACCTCGTTCTGCATCATTTCTATTCTCTTAGAATGCTCTCCAAATATCATCATGCCAAAACTATGTTGTATGTGATTATGAGTTGATGTTGTATCTCAGTACCTTAGTCCTGAGGGATAGCCAGGTATTGCTCAGATAAGTGAATATACATATAAATGCTATATCTGAGTAGAACTTAATCTTTCAGTGAATGTGGTGTCATTAAATTGACGACAAATGCACAAGCTGATTTTTTCTCACGTATCATATTTTATTCCCAAACTTTAATTTCTCTCATAACTCATTTTTGTACTCGCATATTTTGAATAATGACTCAGAACTACATAGTTCAGAAAAATTGAAAGAATATTATATTGTGATGTGCCATGAGAAAAATAATAATAATAGAGCTAGCTCCTCCCAATTGCGAGCAGAGTTGCTGAAGCACGAGAAATCAACTACCTTGAGACAGTGCTTGCTTCATCACAAGAAGTAAAATGCGTAGTTGCTCATTGGAAAAGGGAACAAACTGGCTAAGGCCAAATTATGTGAAACCAACAGGGCATAGTCGAAACTGACGTTCATTCACAACCTAATGGTATTCTAAAGCAAAAAAGAATGCGTTCTTTTAGATTATCAACATCCATAGATTATAGTGATCAGCTGTATGCCCACAATCGCTATTCTAGGTATTTGAACTGGATAAATTTTTGAAGGCATCAGTTTACGGCATAGTTGGGTCTACTATACTTCATAGTTTCTACATATTTACAGTAATTACCAAATATACATACATATAATTGATTTGGTCAAATCTGAACGACGTAAAATTTACAAGCAGCAGATTAGTTTCCATGAAGATGGATATTCTCGCACTTGACCCTGTAAAGGTAATCCTTTTAATGTCATTTGCTTTGTTATTATCGTAGTCACAATTTGACATATTCGACCTGTTCCATGCCGTTTTCCTTTCCGCAATAAACTTGGGAACTTAGTCATTCTCCTAGTAGATAATGTGTTGTTCTCACAATAATTTTTCAGAATCGATTTAATTTTTTTAGCACAGATGTGGTGTTAACAGTAGCCGTAGGAGATAGATCAACTACTTTTTGAGTAAACTTTTTTAATTTGCTTTCTTCCTAATAAGCAATATAATTTTCAGGCGAAGCCATTTATCCAAAGAAGGATTTTGAAAATATGCAGCGTTATTTAGACAATGAAGCATATAGTCGTGATGGAATACATTTTTCCAAAAGCAGTAGGAATTAAGCTATAGTCTTCTAGACAACAATCTAGATATCCATGAACAAATTTACACCTGACAAGCAGTATGACACCCCCAAAAGGTTGGTGTAAGCCAGATGCTGCAAAAACCATTAAGGCTTGACGAAGACGAATGACCAAGCCTAGCAGATTGCGTCAGTACGGAGAGATGTACTTACTTGATACTTGATGCTAACAGCAGAAGTAGGGACCACTACCGGGCTTTCAGAGATGTAAACCAATGCTACAAAAGCCACTAGGTTGTGAGACAGATCTCGTAGATTTTGAGGTCTGGACTCCAACGGCAAAGAGATATGGATCATTCTTATGGTCACAGTAAGCCTCTGCACATAATACTGGATGGAATGTATTCCCTGAGCACCTTCAGCTATGGGGAATAAATGGTATCATTATCTATAAGTCAATCTCTTTAGGTTACTAAAAGCCATGAAGATTTGGTAACAGTAGAGATTACTGTAAATGCCATTCCAAAGTCCTAAATCACTGTGTAGGAGACTGCATCAGAAGCAAAGAAAGAAATTTTTTGACACTTGACTTTTATGTTTTATACTTTAGATGAAATAAAGATGAGAATAACAAAAAACTTTTATTACAGATATCCAGCAAAAGGAAATTAGAAACCACGGCTCAAGCTGTGTTCAACGTAAATTAGGTTAAGTGCATTCGCTAATGTGCAACGTGGAAGTCTTTATAACTGAATATGTTTTCATTTATGTCACGTTCGCTTGAATTTAACGTCTTCGTTTGTGAATGCACGACAAACATGTGTATGTATATGTGTACATAATATAAAACATGGGATGTCTAGTACTGTGTACACTGTCTGAATGTGGTATATGAAATTACTTAGGCAAATTAAGTTTGCTAGTTGTTTTGATGCGGAGCTCATAATATAATTAGTAGCACTAATCGCGTTTTCTTATTGTCTATCTCATGGCTATAAGTGCATGTTTGTCTTCGTGCATATTTTATATGAATGTATGCAGTATGCCAGCGTATAATCGTACGTATACCAAGTCAGTTTGTTTAGCACATTTATGCATTGCACTCAAATTGAATTAACTAGTTTACGTCTTTTCATATTTATTGACATAATAGAGGTGCTCCCATTAAATTATACTTTCAGTTATTATATTTTAAGGAAAGGAAAGAAGGGGAGGTCTTTCATTCTTGGTATATCTTAAACATGGAGAATATTTGTAAAAATCATCATTGTCAATAATTTTCCATATTCTGCTATTAAGTATTATATTGTCGTCGTCAAATCCATTCCGTTACAAAATAAATTAGAGAGCGCTTAGTTTTATTTTTGTGATACATTCGTCTAACATTCTCTCGCCAGGACGCGGACGTCGCCAAATGAACATATGACTACATACATATTTCCAAATAATTCAATTCATAATTGATTTGTTTGTCCACAATACGTTTTCAAGTATCTACTTTCCAGTGTGCGTGATTTTTTGCCCAATTTAGATTTTTTTCCTTTTTGGGAATTTTCTTATAACTAGTGATTTTCTAGACCAGCCTTTATTAATCAACGTTTAACTGCTGTGACAAGTTTCTAGCTGTGTATGTACTGGGCGAGCAAAACTAGATGTCTCAGCTATTTTATAAGAAAAGGAAAAAACGATAGACGAAATCTGAAAAAAGGTTCTCAAATGGGATTGAGTAAAGTCAATTTTAAGCCGAATTTGTATATTTTTCTATATTTGGAAGTTGAAGTAATGACGTCATCGATTAATTTTCTCCAAGCAACATACCTATACTTTGGTATATTTAAAACGATTTATATTAACGAGCTAGTTTTTCTGAACATATTTTGTAAATAGCGAAATTGGCTATGTTTTTCCGTTAAAAAATTATAAGCAAATTCGTAAAAAAACGTATATTATCAAAAATTTCGAGTCGTCACAATTGTAGCCTTTGGAAATAAATAGCAAAGTCGCATCTGTCAATAATTAAATTAATGGTTGACAAATATTTATCGCGTTCGGTATTATCATCTAGATACCTAGCGATTTTTGGCCCCGTGATTGCAGATAAAATGGCGGAATCGCCAATAAGCGTCACGAAAGTAAATTTACCTAACTTTTGTGAGAGTTGTCATCGTTTATGTTTGAATGAATAGAGTATAATAATTTAATCGCCTGTTATTCTATTATATACTATTTATTTTTATTATAGGATATATTATTATAGGTATATTATTGTGGTTTAGTACTCCTACTACCCAATAAAAAAATATTAAGAAAAAATCACTTGTTTCCTACCTGTAAACCACTCTAATCTCAGGGTCCTGCAGGATTCTTAATTGTGCTCAATTATGTACATTAAAGTGAAATAAATAAACTTTGTTAAGGAACCAATGTGTCATTTTATTAAATCCCAGTCTTAGTTTTTCCTTATAAATAATTAAATTAAATCAAAATATATTAAACATTAAATCTTTTCTAGAAAGAAGGATTCTTTAGTTTTGTTTCTGCTATTCCGAGACAGATCTCGTTAGTTCGGACTAGAGACTTGCAATTGACAGACTGTTGGTGAAATAATCTACTAATTGATATACTGACCAAATTATCGATAGTTAAATTATCAGATAAACTATTAGTTTATTTTTTTTTATCGGAACTTTTTTTCTAAGTAACTCGCAGATGTAAGTGGCATAAATCAACTCACAACAAATAGTAACACGTACGAAAATCTTCAAATAATTTCTTTTTTAGTATGCATGCATCATAAACCAATCAAAACACACCCATAAGCGTGCATAATCGGGCGTTTATCGCACGGCGTGCGTATAAAGGTTGCTTGGTAACAGCCAATCCCAAGCGTTTAATAGTCCAGTGAAAGTCAGGAAATGTCAAATGACATATAGGTACATGTCACTCGATAATATGTATTGGAATTATTGATTTGAATTATTATTTGGACTTTGCAGGTATTAAACTTAATTCAGCTTCAGCAGCTGGTTTTTGAATTTCTGTCGACATTATTAATACAACAATGATGTTTAATAATTAAGTGAAATGTCAAATGACATAATATAGAGGCACATCTCACTCGATAAAATGTATTGAAATTATTGATTTGATTTCTTCTAGTTAAAATTATTGTTGCATTTATACTAAAAAATATCGTATGACACAGTGCATAATTAGCTTTTAAAGCACTCGTAACGTTAAAGCCACTCCGCTTCGCGTCGTGGCTTTAAACTCGTTACTCGTGCTTTAAAAGCTCGATTATGCACTAGTGTCATAATATACTATTATATAAACAACGATTTTCTTAAGCCATGATCTAGTTCTCCGGCAACTAACCTTGATTTTTGAAATTCGGGACTAGGACAGGCTGCTAGAGATTTGGCAAGTAACCGGTTTCTATCTGGACTCGAGACAGGTGGACAGGATATCGGCGTTGTTTCTTCGGTAAAACTGTGTTTATATCAATGACGTAAATAATTTCATTTTTCTTATAGGCTATGTCGATGTCAACTTGGATCAATTTTATGGAAAATTCTCAGTTTTGTAGATTAAATATATTTCCTTTAGTTTCGTCATGCCTTACAATGCCAATGTAATTTCGAAGAGTAGACGGAGGTTTTTTTCAAATTAATGAATGGATCATATTTCTGGCTGTATCCTGATTCTATCCAGCTATAGTATTTCTACTGGGAAATGTTATTTTTTGTGAAAAAGATATTGAAATTGATTTACGCTCTATGTCAAATGTCAACCCTATCGAAACATTCTTTCTTTTACAGGTAAATAATACAGTAAGGGATGGACTACTTAAACTAAACTACATTTATTTTATACTTGTTGATTTACATCAATTATTTTTATTCCTCGACAAATTCTTTAAAAGTAAGCAAGTTTTTCTCCGCAACCAGGATATCTGTCTCGGATTTGTGAATTATTTGAAAATTTGGAATTTCAAAGCATTGACAACGTTATTAAAAAGATGAGGTGACGTTTTTTTATTATTATACCTTAATGTTCAAAATGAATCATGACAATAATATTATTAAAATAGTGTTTTTATTTCTTATTCTTGAGTGTTTTCTTTCTGTAACTGTTGTCACCCGTTCCAATAGATCTAATTGTAAATAACGATCCTGAAAAACCTTACTATATGCTGACCTTCAGTGTTCTTCTTAGTTTAACCTTTACAATAAGACCTGCTTTACTGGAACATCTAGCTACTGCGTGAATTTCCAGCTTTGAATAAAGAATTTCATCCATTACATTATAATAGTTCCATATTTTGATGTTCTTGCCTGACTACTCATTATGTTATTTTTACTTGTTTGTACATATTCTTGAGCCCCTTAAATTTTGTATCACACTGTTGATACGTATACAATTGGTTACATTTTTCTGATAATTCTTTGGCAATTTTAGCCCATATATATTTTTCCACACCTGATTCAAATTCTTTGTCATACTTTTTGCATAAACTTATTATTCATTTTTTTATGGCTTGATCATTCCAAATTTTAGTATTATCTGAAAAAATTTAAGCTTCAAATGTATGATTGATTATTAGTGAAAACATATACGTAAGAAAGGAGTAATCATTCATAGGAAAAGAAACCATTTACCCGTAGTGGTTAATTCTGTTTCTGGATTATTGTCAAAACTTGTATTGCACTGAGGTTTCTTGTAAATCAGAATTATTGAGATTTTTCGAAGAGCTTGTAAGTGTACTATCACTATGCCATATCTTATATGCCATAAAATTGTTTTTCTCTCTTTGTTTTTGTAAGAGCGATTTTGCCAGAGCAAAATTTAAAAGTATTCGATAGAGTAATATAGCAAGAACATAATAATCTCGAAAGTTCTTAATAGTTTTATACTTACTTCTTCATGAGACAGTTTCCTCATAAACATCATCTTCAACATTTAACTTGCAAGTGATTTCTTCTTCAGGACCAAATATTTCGATTTTCTTCACGTTAACAAAACATTTTCAACTACGTAATCTGAAAATCGGAAAATATAAACAGGCTACCTTACATTTGTAGATTAATCACAATTGTCTTTTAAATACTTTCGACCAAATTGTGCCTGACCGGATGTTTACACACTTAATATCCGAACGGTCCCGATTTACCTCCCCTACCATCCCGAATCTAATACACGAAAGATTTAGACAGACCGGAGTAGTTTGATGTAAATACGGAACGCAGTCATTACATGCTTGTTGTCATTTGATTTTGGAAAATGTTTACGCAGAACGAAAAAGTTGATATGCTATCAGTTTACAGGGAGTCTCAAACGAACCTTTGAAGAGCACTTCAGTCATACGCTCAGAGATACCCCGAACGAGTTATTTCAAGTTTCAAAATATTTGCAAGTTTGGAACGCAATTCTAGTAGAAATAACGAGGAGTTTTCTATTCGAACGGGAAAAAAAATTGTTAAAAATGTCAATTCTGACGATACTGTTACCAATGTTTTGCAGAATTTTGAAGATCATCCAAGGAAGTCGATTCGGCAAGCCTGTCACGAAATGCATTTAAAATATAGTTCGGTACGGATAATTTTGAAGAAAATGGTTATTACGATTATAAACTTCAGTATCTACATAGTACACTTGTCAGACAAGTCAACATCAACAACGGGGAATTAATTATGTTGCCCAAGCCATAGAAAATCTAGAGATCAATGGCAAACGTTTTCTTCAGCATGTATTGTGGACGGACGACAGTCGGTTTGCTCAATAAAAAAATGAACGTTTCTGGGCTACTGAAAATCTTTACACTTTTTGGCGTTTGAAAACTCCAGCTTAGAACGGTCTTCATTCGTCAATCCCTTGCCAACTAGTTAACAAGCTTCTTGATCTTTTTGATGCCCACGGGCCTACTTAATCGTCGTTGCCCTCTAAGATATCACCTCAAAACAATGGGCGAAACTGATCAAGAAATGTGGCGACTTTGCGAACTCGGAATTGGGACAGCTGAGAACATACTCTGCGAGTGCGAAGCATTTGGCCGCCAAGGGATCATCATCTATTTCTAGAGTCTGAACAGATTAAAGCCTCGCCAGCCAAACTAATCTTGGGAGTTGTTAATAACATCGGACTAGAAAGATACTGAAGGAACAGATCAATAGGTCACAGTGAGAAAAGATGAACAGTACCTGAACGACTCTTCTTCTAGAATAATACGATGCAATCCATCTTCAGAATATTTTGTACCATCCTTTTTTTTGCACCATGTAGATGATATTTTTCGGGATGAGCATAATTTACAATGTTATACATCGCCACACACTACAACTTTTTTTCAGCATTTAGTGGTCAGAACTTTGCCTTAATGCTGTTTGAAATGTTGGAATGGGCTATTTTCGACTAGCTTTCATTACCTCCTTGGCTATGCTATAAAGAGTTATGCCATTTTATCATCCAAACATTTTCTTCAGTAGTTAGTTGGAAAAACAAGCCCAAGCATATTCACTTGCCCCAATAATTTTCGCAACGTGTATATGAAAATCTCTGAGGAGGACTTGAATGTCGATGTCTTATGGCGCAAAATCTGTATGTAATGGTTCAAAGCATGTTGCCTTAGCGTTTGCTCAGGATTTAATAATATTCCTAATGATAATTGACTGACGTCTGTTCTATATTGTAACAGTTAATATTCGTCCATTTAACTCATAAAACCATTTAGCCGGCCGTTACGCTCAGGATGTATTAACACAATTACATCTCACGAAAACATGTTTATCGTGCGCGTATTACCCGGGTCGGTTGCAATCTCGCCTCGTGTGCGGCGGCGGCGGCAGCAGCGGTGCTATTCCGTTATTAAGTTACGGGAATAACGGACGCGAACTACCCTCTAAACTTGGAACCATTGTCCCGGAAAACGGAGTCGAGTTTCACTCATGGGAAATCATAAAAGTAATGTTATACTTGCGAAAACGGGATTGCCGGACCTCTCTCGGTTCGCAGTTTCCACCAGCTACCAGAAATAGTGTAGATATCCTTTCCTGGTACTGATTCGACCGACCGCAGGCGGGCAAGCAGGCCGAAGGATAACTTTACGTTTAAATCACGCCTCGTTTAGCCGGTCGCGTTATCGATGATACGCTTCGGTCGACTATTAGATATGTGGTGTGATACGAGGCAGGTTTGTACATTCAACGGTGGCATCCAATATTAGCTTAATAATCATAAGTGATAAATGTGACAGTTAGTATAATTTGGAAGTTTATACTCAGGGTTATTCGCGCTATTACACACCTATAGAAAGGAACACCAAGTTATTACGAACCATTAAAGTCTGTGTAATTTAATTATTTATCAATGAGATATGTACTAAATTATGTCAGTTACATTATTAACAATTACCGTTGCTCTCTTCTGGGGTCGCTTTTTACTACCAGATGTGATTCAAATTTTATTGGATATAATGTCTAACTGGATTCGTTTGTTAAATTATGAAGAAATTATAGAACTCTTTTTGAATAGATGGTTTCTGAAGTTTGGCTACAAGTTGATATCTTGTTACTGTCGTCCATTTAGTGTGATTAGTATGGCGTTTCAATAGGGAATTCTCACCTTTCTGTACTGTTGCCATTTAGATATATAACAAACCATGCATCACTTGCGAATTTTTATTATACATCACTAATATATTAAACGAATAACAGTGGACCCAATCTTGACCGCTGCCGAACTCCTAACAAGGTTCCTCTCGTTGACGACATATTGTTTTGAAATTTAGTTACCTGCAATCGTCACTGCATATAATCTTCAATCCATCTCAGTGCGATTTCCCGTTTCCCAATATGATGGAGCTTTTCTATTAAACGTTTTCCGCCAATTGTTTCAAATGCTCTCTGCAAATCCAGAAAAACTGCAACAATTTTATTGCCCTTTTCTTTTTTTTCTTTCCAATTACCAATCACCAGATTCAAAGCGATTTCACAAGAATGTCTTCGTCTGAAACCGGACTGAACATCTGCTAGTAATGAATTACTCTCTACAAAATTTTCTAATTGTTCTTTAGCAACATGCTCCAATATTTTTTCCCAACGTTGGTAACATGTTGATTGGTCAACATTCGTTACAATTTCTGGAATTTTTTTAAGTTTTCTAAGTACATACTTGGAGAAGTCCCCAATCTGAAAGATTCATTAATTATTTCAAGCAAAACCTCACCAGTCACAGGAAATGCATCCTAAACAACTTTTACATCCAAGTATTATTGACCGGCAGAGTTTTAGAAGCATTGAGATTAGTCCTCTTGAGGAATTTATGCAAACAAAAATTTTGTGATTGTGTCGTATGGAGCTTCTGGCAATGGCATTATATACCAATGATGAAGGGCGAACCGGGCAAACTGCTTTTCCCGAAAAACCGAAAAATAGTTAATTATTCATGACATAGTCCAGACTTTACTCATTCGGATGCATAGATAACAACAATTTTTTAAAACGATCCACCTACTTCAATTGCGGAACTAGGAATGGCAACCATTCGTTTGGTCTTAACTTTGAAACAACCAACATCTGACAACATGGTACAAAATTTCCAATACCACCTTAAGTTAACCAACACCAAGCATACTGAAACCTCAACTTCGTCAATTTTTTTTAAATTAAGTTAGTAAGAAGCATTTTTTAAATTTATACTGTATCGTTATCGTCATAGTTTACTATTTTTCCAGCGAATTGTGAATGATAAATTGACTACAATACAAGAAGAATACGCAAACTTTCAACTATTTATAACTTTTTAACTATAATTTCATATTAAATGATATAGAAGGCTTCCACGGCCCGAGTCTCTATAATGAGGGTTTCCGGGTGTTGACCGTGTCATGGTTAATGAACAATATATACAATACCTACAGCCTAGCCAAATATCTCGCTAGCACCCTTAAGAAATACACAGGGAAATCTTCATCTCACATCCTAAATTCCTCTCACTTCGTCAAACCCATCTCTGAAATTTCTATCGAACCTGAAGATCTTCTTGTTAGCTTCGATGTTACTTCACTTTTCACTAAGGTGCCCATCACCGATTCCGTCGCTATAATTCATCAGTCATTAATTCAAGACAATTAATCTCCAGATCTAGCCAAGTTGATCGAAAAATGCCTCTCTTCAACAAGAAAAATTCTATCAACAAATCTCTGGAGCCGCTATGGGCTCCCCCCTTTGCCCGGTGGTTGCTAATACTTTTATGGAAGCTTTTGAATCCACGGTTTTAGAACACGCTGATCTGAAACCGAAAACATGGTTAAGGTATGTTGACGACACGTTCATCGTCTGGCCTCATGGCAAAGACACCCTTCCAACCTTCTTGTATTTTCTTAACAGTCAACACTCTGACAACAAATTCACGATGGAAATTGAAACAAACGGTTTTTTTTTGTGTTTCTGGAGGAAGGTCGGAAGAACACAACAACGCATAATACCTAGGGAATCTAAACCACCCCGGTTGTACGGTCTTCCAAAAATTCATAAAGAAAACATTCCATTCCGACCTATAGTTAACACAATAGATTCTCCCACCTACAGCCTAGCCAAATATCTCGCTAGTACCCTTACGAACTACACAGGGAAATCTTCATCTCACATCCAAAATTCCTCTCACTTCGTCAAACTCATCTCCGAAATTTCTATCGAACCTGAAGATCTTCTTGTTAGCTTCGATGTTACTTCACTTTTCACGAAGGTGCCCATCACCGATTCCGTCGCTATAATTCATCAGTTATTAATTCAAGACAATCAATCTCCAGATCTAGCCAAGTTGGTCGAAAAATGCCTCTCTTCAACATATTTTACTTTTCAAGAAAAATTCTATCAACAAACCTCTGGAGCCGCTATGGGTTCTCCCCTTTCCCCGGTAGTTGCTAATATTTTTATGGAAGCTTTTGAATCAACGGTTTTAGAACACGCTGATCTGAAACCGAAAACATGGTTAAGGTATGTTGACGACACATTCATCGTCTGGCCTCATGGCAAAGACACCCTTCCAACCTTCTTGGATTTTCTTAACAGTCAACACTCTGACATCAAATTCACGATGGAGATTGAAACAAACGGTTCCCTACCCTTTTTGGATGTATTGGTTACTCGTTTGCAAAATGGTCACTTAGGACACTCGGTGTATAGGAAACCCACGCATACGGATCGATATCTTCACGCCAAATCACATCATCATCCAGCACAAAAACAATCAGTGATCAGCTCCCTTGTTCATCGAGCATTTTCAATTTCCCAACCCGATAATATCAACCAAGAGTTGAAACACGTCAAAACAGCTCTTCTTCAGAATGGATATAGCTCCAGCAACATACAAAAAGTCATAAACAGGCACTGTCATCCACGAATTCCTAAAAAGACCCCAGAAACCAACAGTCATCAAATTACCACCGTTCTCCCCTACATTCACGGCGTTACTGATCATATCGGCAGAATTCTTCGTAAGAAAAACACCAAAACCACTTTCAAACCCCTTAACAAAATCTCGCAAATTCTTCCCTCAGCCAAGAACGCCCGTCATGCTCTCTCCTGTAAAGGCATCTACAAAATTCCCTGCGATTGTGGTTCAGTATACATTGGCGAAACCGGACACTCAATTCAAACCAGGATCAAAGAGCAGCAACGCTACGTTAAGACGCAGTCTTCAGCGCATTCAGCTGAACATTTCCTCGACACGGGTCACAAAATTTGTTTTGATCAGACATCTGCCGTAAGTAAGTCGCAACACTATTTTCCTCGAAAGATAAGGGAAGCGATCGAGATTAAAAAACATCCTCAGAATCTCAATCGCGACGATGGTTACCAACTCTCTAGCATTTGGAAACTGGTCCTTTCCGCTTCAACGGCCAGTGTTCACTGATCCGCTTCGCTGCAGAGTCGTATATATACCCCTGCAAATCGGTCGCTCCTTGTCAGAAGGTTTTCGCCTCTAGCGTGGTTGACACGTCGAGTTATTATTAACCTCTTTGCTCCTGAAGAAGCCGCTTACATTAGTGGCGAAACGTCGAGTTTATTGTATATCTTGTGCATTTTATTTTTATTTTGTACTGTATATATTTTTTACTAACCATGACACGGTCAACACCCGCAAACCCTCATTATATAACTTCATGTGTGTGTAATATAACTATATTGCCATTGCCTGTTGTAAAATTATGCTTTCTGTCTTCAGTTTTGGGAAAACTTCGCATTCTTGAAACCCGAAGACAATTTCTTATATCCATTGCTCCATCCATTGCAGATTTCTGAAAATGATACACTATAACAGATAACACGCTGTATTTTTTTATGGTGCGATGTATTCCAGTAGAATTAGCACTTTATCTGAGGTTTTTCCAAAAATATCGAAGAATATTTCATTTCCTGAATACTTTGATTATGATGTTTTGGATACTTAGAATTAGTTTTAATCTTTAGATTTAGATTTCTCCAGGTGTTCAAATCAGTTGCAGATTTAGTAGTTACTAATTTGAGTTGATATTTATGTTTGACCATAAAACATAAACCTCTCTCATAACTCTCTCAAAAGAATTAACAAGCAACGTTAACATCTTTATAAGTATCAGAACAGAATCAACCAAGTGCCCCAATAGAACCCAATAAAATCACTTTTTTTATCGTTGCATACCTTCAACTTACTAATTTCCAAATACACAACCATAATCACCATTTCTCAAGGATTGCAACCAGAGTTTCAGCTGGTTAACAAAATAAAATATTGCAAATTTTAATTAATGAACGAGAGAACATGGAAAGTAATCGGCTAAAAGTAACAATAAACTATCACTTTGTTGCCAACATTTTCTAAAAAAGCAGCGGTAGATAAGTTTTGTACTTCTTCTATCTATTCTATAATCCCGAGAGATTCCATTTACATTTGCTTTCTATGTATGCAGATGGATGGTTGCGCAGATACGGAATCGATTTACATATCACATGGTAATACGTTTTTTTTTCTATTTACGCACGCACACCTATCTATTTTAAAGATACAACAGAAATTGGAAAAGTTTTATTGCACGGAAACGTATTATTGTGGGGTTTGAAATAATTTGTCTTAGATTTCTATCCGATTTCTAACTTACACAATACGTCTTCTGTCTAGTA
>SMLS01066274.1:0-14629 GCA_004785975.1 Popillia japonica | reverse complement strand
TTTTAAATTGAGTTTGTGGCTTTTCCTTTAAAGTCTTTGGTAGATGATTATACACCTTCACTACATGTGTCATAACACTTTTGATAACTAAACACTTTTTTGTTTGTAGCGTATTTAAGTGCCTGTTTTTAACGCCTCTAGTGTTGTGCTCGTGTTTTAGTTCCTGTTCGGCAAATAAACTGTAGTTCATTTTCACAAAAACCGCACACTCAAGTATGTACAAGGACGGTAGAGTAAGTATATCGTTGTCAATAAACACCCGTTTACACGACTCTTTATGTTTCAGGCCAAAGATCCGTCTCAAGCACAGCTTCTGCAAAACAAAAATGCGCGACACCTCCACCGATGCACCCCAGAAAACAATGCCATACTTTAATCTGGAATGGACAAAGGAATAGTATACATTCAGCGCCGCTTCCGTATTTATAACTAAACCCAGATATTTTTCCGGCCAAATAGTCAACATGATGTTTCCAGTTGAGCTGGCTGTCCATATATATGCCAAGGAATCTTACTTCATTGTCAGAAGACAGCATTTGCCCCTTATAATCTAATGCAAGTTTAGGCTTTTTGAAATATCCGAATCGAATGATTTCTGTTTTATTAACATTCAGTTTCAGATCGTTATGTAGAAACCATTCGTCAAATCTTTTGGTTGTCGTTGTAATTTCCTGTACAATATCTTCTTTGTTAGTCCGTATTATGACTGATGTGTCGTCAGCATATAATGTGATGGTGTGGTTAACGATAGTTGGTAAATCGTTTGTGTAAAGTAGGAAGAGGAGCGGGCCCAAGATAGATCCTTGAGGGACTCCTCTCTGTACTATCTGCCAGTCAGAAAACAACAATCTTCCAGATTCCTCGTCTATTGATTCGACACGCTGCATCCTGTTGGTGAGATAAGAACGTATCAAATCTAAAGATACACCCCTAATTCCCATGCTTTCCAATTTACGATACAGTTTAATGTGGTTTACACTGTCAAACGCTCTTGACAGGTCCATAAAGATCGCAATCGTCTCACAGTCATCATTAACACCTTCCAAGACAGCCTGCAGCACCTGATATACCGCCCTGATAGTTGCTCTTCCTTTAATATAGCCATTCTGTCTTTCAGTAATAATGTTGCATTGTTCGATAAACCCATATATTCTTCTAGATATAATTTTCTCAAAAATCTTAGAGATGTTAGGTAGAAGAGATATAGGTCTGTAATTCTCTATGTTTCTTTCATCATCTTTCTTATGTATTAATTTTACAGCAGCATGTTTTAGTTTGTCGGGAAACACACCAGTTTGCAAACAGATATTAATCACTGGCACCAGAACCCTTACAAACGCCATACTACAAAATTTGATTAACCTTACAGGTATCTCGTCAAAACCGACGGAGTTAGTGTTTTTCATTTCTAAAATTATATTATTTACTTCTGTGGCAGTCGTCGGAGTAAAGAACAAAGTCACAGGATTTCTAGGTATGTGGCAATAGTCAGGTAAATTCTTCTCCATATCTTTGCATGCATCGATAAGGTAAGTATTGATGTACCTCAGTGTTTCGTGTTTGTCATCATTTATTTTGTCTCCAATTTTTATTTTCGTTATGTCAGATTTCTTATTTTTTGTATACCCAGTAATTTGCCTGACCAATTGCCATGTTGCTTTTACTCTGTTTTGAGAGTTATTAATATATTGGCTGTTTGCCTTCCTTTTTTCAGCTGCAATTTCAATTCTCAATGCATTACAAAAGGTTTTGTAGCTATTTGCCTCAATGATGTCATTTTTCATATCTTCATACATCTGTCTTTTAATTGTAGTTTTGTTCTTAATTTCATCTGTTATCCAATTATTTGTTTTTTTTATATCGTTTCTATTTCTTGCCACTTTTTTTGGACAAATGTCATTAAATTTATTCATTATGACTTCCAACAGATTATTATAACAGGTGTCCGCGTCGCAGTCATTTATAATCGATGACCAATCGATAGTATTGAGGTACTCCTCCATTTCAGTAAGATTATCGGAAGTAATTATTCTCCTTTCTGTATATGTGTTTTCTACCTTGGCGGAGGAAATGGGCATTATAATTCGTAACCTCTGCGCATAATGATCCGATAATGCCGTAGCCACAACACTGCTAAAGAAATCTTTAATATTAGTAAATATATTATCAATCGTACTTACAGTGTTTTTTGTAACCCTGGTCGGTTCCGTTATGGTTATTGACAGATCAAATGAAGCGATAACGTCCTTCATTCGTTTTGCATTACTATTATCTTCCTTCATCACATCTATATTAAAATCTCCCAAAAGTACTATTTTACGATTATGCTTCATAGTTGCAGTCTGTAGTATATCTTCTAAAACGGTGAAGAATACATTTAAATCTCCCGATGGGGCTCTATATATATTTATAATTAGCATGCTATATTTGGGTATATATACACTGCTGCACTCAACCACCATTTCTATGCTTTTCTGTCTCAGATTAGTCATCTCCACGAAAGCAACACCATCCGCAACAAAAATGCAGCACCCACCATGTTGCCTTTCTGCTCTGCAGAATGAAGAAGCCAATACGTATCCATCCAGGCACATTCCCGACATACCGTCAGCCGTCAACCAATGCTCTGTCAGTGCAATAACGTGCACTTTTTCATCATAACTGTTTAAGAAGATATCCACCTCACCTACCTTATTCATGAGACTTTGTATATTTTGGTTGATTATTGTAAAAATACATTTGTCTAAGTAATCACATTTTGTGTTTATTATGTCGTGGCTACATTCGTCAAAAGCTTGCGAAAATAATAGGTATTAATTTTGACGCCTGTTGGCCATATTTCGGGTTTCTTAAAATTATCAGAGTTTTCTGCTAAAATTGATACTGCAAGAAGAATAACTGTCGGGATATTTCGATTGAATCTTTTCACACTTAGCATGCAAAAATCGATTTTTGCTTAGAAAATCTTTTACGTCAAACTCGCTCGTTTGCGGATCCAATCCACGGATGTGAAAATGATTATATTGCAACGCCCCCTTCAACGATGAATCTTTAGCTGTTCCCATAACTAGATGTGAATTCATCGGTCTCTTTTTCTTAGTCACAACTTTAAATCCGTTGTTATCTTCTTCGAGACTGCCTCCGATTATTGTTTTTGATTCATTTTGTTTATTGGAGCTACTGTCCGATAGAGATTTAGAATATTTACCGTTCTCTAAATTTTTATCTGCGATAGTTTTTTTGGTTTGTTTGTTTAACTCCGGTTCAATAACCTCGCTTTGTACGTCTGCATGTTTCTCGGTGTTTGTAAACTTTTTTGGGCTTTTCGTTTTCTGGTTTAGTGTGTTCTTTTTAGGAGAGTTTTTGTTTACATTTTTTGTCTCACCAGCTCGATAACATTTGCAGTTCTTCAGTGAGTTCATGATAGCCGTGAAGTTATTCACTTTTGCTATTAATACATTGTTTTCTTCAGAGAGTTTATTAATTTTATTTATTAATGGTTCTACAATGTGATCATTTATGCTGCTTAATATTCTCCGTTCAATCTCTTTCATCTGAGCGTCGAGGGAGATATTTGAGTCTTGGCCAATGCTCATCGCTGCTAACTTCTCACTGGAGGTGTCAGCACCTTGTTTGCAGTTCGGACATAACCAACATTTATCTTCACTATTTTTCTTCATTGATGTAAACACTTCAATCGATATGTTCACACATCCGATGTGAAATTTTCCACTACATTGTCCATTACACGCAATATAATCATGATATCTACCGATATTTTTATTGCACAACTCACACACGACCGCCATGCTTGCGTTATATATGTATACTGTATTGTATGACCTATTTATAAAAAATGTGACAGATCATTATTATGCAATTACCGTCCCATCTCCATTTTGTCCGACTTCAGCAAGGTTTACGAACAACTTATCTACTCCAGAATTTATAATAATATTCGTCCCAATTTGTCACCAAATCAACATGGTATTACCCGCGGACGGTCAACTACTTCTAATTTATGCACTATTTCCAATTCTTGAGTGAAGTTCCAGGTGGTGGTGGACAAGCTGACGTTGTTTACACCGACTTTTCGCATGCATTTGACTCTATATAAATTAAAAAATAATAATTTGGGGGGGAGGTGCAATTTAACCGACCTGTAACTTTTAGGTAAGTTTAGTTGGTAAGTTATTATATTGTGCAATTGCTTATGACTTTTTTAATGAGGATTCTTTCAGTTCTTATATGTGAATGTCTCCTTGTGTTATGGGTATGTGTTTCTTTGTTGTTTTTTTAATTGGGTGTTGATTTTTATTAATCCATTTTCTATTTTTGCCGCATGTTCGTTCGTATACTTTTATTGTTACTGCTCTTTTATCTAATCCGTAGAGTATCTTCAATTAGTGTTTGTAATTTGTTTATGTTTCCTTTCTTTGTGTCGCTCCATACGTTTATCATGTAGCTCTTATGGGCCGTCATTAGGGCATGATATATTGATCTTTTTATGTGCTCTGGTATTAAGTTCCTTATTATGGCTATTCCTGCAATCCAAATATAGGAATATAGATAGCCCCTATTTGTTTTTTTTTTTATGATATTTTATATTTTCTTATTTCGATTTTTTTTTACTAATAAGTAGGATTATTGCCAATTTCCTATTTATACTTAACAATTCCCAAATTGTTGTTGGCAGCGTCTAGTGCTTCACATACTATTGTTACCCACTTTCTATAGATACATGCATCTAATGATTAGCCAAAAAAAAAATTCCAGTTGCTCATACTGCCGAAAAATCATATCCTCTATAGAAAAATGAAATTACAAGCACAATCATAAATGTTAGGAAAAATTTGGTGAGATTCACTTCATAGTTCTCTAACGTCTTGGTACAGTACAAATAAATTCTAGAGAGTTGGACAATAATTGATCTACGATAGTAAGATACAAGAAGAAGTAGATGACAGAGATATATGTCAATCAGATTTTTTTTACCTAATACGCGAATAATTTTGCTTAGTTTCTAGATAACGCAATAACTTGCAAAAATTGTATACATACAGCCACTAAGGACTTCCAAGATTTGAGCCATTGAAGATTTTATTTGAAATGTAGCAAAATTTCGTAGTCACTCAGTCAGGACCCGTTGTGATATACATAATTGACGTCACATATATAATTCACAACATTTTGTAATATTTCACTATCAGTAAATCGCCTGTATAGATCATCACGCACATGGATTTTGTAACATATTATTATGTATACAATCTCCACTTTAAAAAGTCGTATGACTATATTTTTTCACGTTCCTAATGAACTGCAACAATTAAATTAGCGGACGCAAAAAGTAAAGGAAGAGGAAGACAATTTTTCTGTTGCAATTACATAATGATCACAAAATAATAACATTAATTAAAAATAAATAACCACAATCTTTCAGCAAATGAAAGGCATTCAATTCTGGCAACGACTGGATTTATGCTATCTCTCTTGAATTGTGCAATTTGAAACGACTAAACTCGAGGTCATCAAGGTCATTCGATTTATGTATGTTACCGTCATTTTTAAGAAAAATGATATAAAAAAATCGAAGGAACAATAAAAAGTAACAATGTTTATGCAAACCTTGAAAGTTTTGTGGACCAAATGTGTGACGACCTTGTCAGTGACCGTGCTATACCTTATTTATTTGAAGAGAATTAGACCGTATTTGTGGCACTTACATTACATTCTAAGATTTATCTTGCAGGCATTATAAGTAATTAATAAATCTTTTTTTATTGTATCTTTAATAATATATAATATATCCTTTCCAGTTTAGTTCCGTTAAACTATATGCTTCTTTCTCTAAGCATAAGTGAAATTTAACAAAGGTTCAACAAACTTAACACTGCATACACGTACAAATGAAGTCATTCATTATATCCCAAAATATGATACAATTCGTAGTACAATTTCAGTTTAGCATTGAGTGAAATGCAATATCTATTTATAAATATGAATGTATAGCATTTTTAGCAAAATTATTTTATTTTTATATTATTCATATAACAAAGGTATTTTAATTGAAGGTTTTCCTATTCCAACATGTTAATTTACTTGTATTACATTATCGAATACCTAGTATAAATTACAGCAATTAACTATAAAAGAAAACAATCAATTTCTATACAAATTAACGTTATGCGTAACGTATTATGTGTGTGTATGTATGTAAGTATCGTGTCAGTTGAATTGCTAAATTGCGGTTATTCATACTTACATGATGTGTGATTTCTAAAATATTTCTTTACGTTTATTATAACGCAAACTTACCAATTAGGTTCCGTTTGGTGAGTAACATGCTTGACAGTGCGCTTCTAGTTTGCGGTAAAAGAAAAAATCTGCAATAATTTCACCGCTCGTTGACAGCGAAGAGTGAAATGGGATGAGTTGCATAATTGAATGGCTACTATTAATTACACTGCTATTGGGCATAAACCGGAACATCGTATTTAAAATGCGCGATGTATGGATTGATAAGTTTGATTCGAATGATATTGTTTTGGACATGATACAGATTTATCGCAGGAATTATCTATCTCACGAGTATTTTAGTTTCATTAATTAATTGCTATCTACCCAAATGAATTTCAAAATATTGATCACATGCTGTAAACTCATCTGATTGTGAGCAAAATAAATATACACTAGCGTCCATTATTATTTGAGTGAAATACCAGATGGTTGTCGCACATGCTCTCTACCAGGACAGTAGAAACGGAGGTGGGAAGTAAAACCATTTCTATTTCTAGGACCAGAGGATGTCCACAAGGGGAGCTACCACCCCATTCATATGGAGCTTGACAGTAGACGAACTCCTTTGCAACTTGACCAAACTAGGCATATCTTGTTAAGGGTATGCCGACGACATAGTCATTTATGCAAGGGGAAAGTTTGAGAATACCCTCTGCGACCTCGTTCAAAGAGGACTTACTACTACGAAAAGCTGGTGCCAATCAGTGGGTCTAAACATAAACCCCACTATGACCACTCTTATGGCATTCACAAGAAAAAGGAAATCAAGTCTCAAAACCATAAAGATTGATGGGCAAGAGATAGATTGGAAGAAGGATGTGAAATATCTAGGCCTCAGGCTAGACAATGAACTTTCGTGGAACAAGCATGTGCTTGAAGTAACAAGCAAAGCAAAAAAGGCCTTAATGGTCCGTAGAAACTTCGCAGGAAATAATTGGGGATGTAACCCAAAAATACTGGTCTGTATGTATACTGCAATAGTGAGACCAATGATCACTTATGGAGCAGTGGCTTCGAGCAAAAGAACTAACCTAGCCAGTGCGAGGGCTAATCTTGCCAAAGTGCAAAGACTAGCATGTGTATGTATAACTGGGGCAATGAAAACCTGTCCCACAGCATCCATTGAAGTGGTATTAAACTTAGCTCCTTTCCACAACTTGGTGGAGAGTACAGCGAAAAAGACCACACGTAGAATGAGCGGTAGTATTAGCTAGGCATACGCCTCAGCCTCCTGATGTCGACGAAACCTGGCACATGCTCCGAGATGATTTTCCAAGGAGGTTCAGTTTTGTGAAAAGGTTCACCACAAAGCTTAGTACCAGAAGTGAATGGGACAGAGACACCGTTTCGAAACTTAATAGTAACGCTATCAAATAATATAATAATAATAATGGTACACTGATGGCTGCAAAACGGCAGAGGGAACTGGAACAGGGATACATGGGCCTAGAACCAAACATTCCGAAAGCTTGGGGATGTACCCAAGTATCTTCCAGGCAGAAATACACACCATTGAAAGATGCGTCCAGTTCAACATCGATAGAAGCTATGAAAAGCAAGAGATTGTCATAATGTCTGATAGTCAAGCAGCCATTAGGGCGTTGAACTCCAACGGTATCAGCTCCAAAATGGTTTGGGAATGCCTAGACAAACTCAACGAGCTAGGCAAATGAAGGACGGTGACACTGTTGTGGGTTTCGGGACACACCGGAGTGAAAGGGAATGAAATAAGATAACCTTGCTAAGAAGGGAGCCAGAAAACCTTTTGTGTGGCCTGAACCTTTTTGCGGGAAAAGTAACAGTGTAATACTGGAGAAGCTCAAAACTGAAGTAGAGCAGAGAAAATCCAAATACTGGGAGAATCTCCACGTTATGAGGCAAGCTAAAACTCTTCTGGGAACATATAACCAAAAGAGATCCTCAGAATGCATTAAGCTCAGGAAAACTAATATTCGCGTATTGACAGGGATCCTCTCAGGCCACTGCAAACTGAACCGACACCTAAGTAGGCTCGGAATAACAAAAGATGCCGAATGCAGATTCTGCGGTGGAATCATCCATTCATCTACTCTCAAACTGCTCTGCGCTGTGCAACTCAAGGGCCTTGCACCTAGGAGCACATGAAATTGAAGAGGGAGAACTACCTAATCTGAGGCCTTCCGATATTCTACATTTTCTAAAAGGAATCGGACTAATTGGCCAGCTGTAAACACAGCGGAAATGGGGGACACAATAGATGTTTTAGGTCGCAAGTGAATCATCACCCCCACACCACACATACGTACATACATACAACATATGACATATGGTTGAAATCAGAAATAGAAAATCTTTCTAGCTGTGTCAAAATCCAATATGGCGCGAGTAAGAAATAACAAAGTTGATGATGATCCAAAGAAAACGAAACGTCGTATAAAAATTTTAAGTACACCATTCTTGTCTTTAGTTTGTCCCTGCAAGACCAAATAAAAGTGCAACAAGCAAAATAAGAAAATGAGATCTTTTCGTTTTTTTCAAAAACCTCGAACGTTATTTGTTCTAAGTCTACTTTATTTCAGGGTTCATACTAACCATAAAATTTAGCAACTTTGCCAAATTTAAACCTACCGTTTATCTTCAATAATAAGCGAAATCGCAATGGTGCATTACTTTTATCACTCACTAAGAAACGCAAACAGTACGTTGGCTTTTTATTAGAAACGATTTAGGTTATTAAGAAATCAAAGATTGCAATAGATTTATATTTCTCGTTTAACTCACCACTTTTATTTCTTGTATTATACATTCTACATTCTACACGAATAAATTAAGTCGTATACCATAATTGTACTACTTACATGCTCATATGTGGACGTTTCTTTTTATTTTCTTAAAACATGAATGAAGGCATGAGAATATAACACACATAAGCGTAAAATTAAATATTACACAACTCTCTAAACTGGAACAATACGATATAACGTTTTTTGAATTTAAGAAAGGATATGTTATGCGGCTATATGGTTTAAACAAAAAAATTAAAAAACGAAAAGCGATCCGAGCAACCGAGCATTCCGTAAAAATAAAGCGCACGAAACTGTATTTCGCGGTATCATTGCATAAGTGGGATATTTCCTGCAGCTCCTACATAACCCGGAGTTGCTTTTAAAATTTATTTGTCGGTTATTTTTTAAGCATAAATAGATACATATTAAATCCTATAATTAAATTGAGTTTTCTCATATAAGAAATGGTGGTAAAGAATCACTAAAGAGAATTGCACACATAAGAATTTATTTTCCAGGTAAGTACTTATACGTATTTGTTTACGTGGCAATTTTAATTTAGAACTACAATTAATAAATAAGAAAGTTACTATTTTATTAGAAAGTAAAACACTTTAATATTTATTTATTTGTTTTTAAGACATATTTTTATTTGAATTGATTGTTCTTTTTAATTCATTGATATAAGAATCTAAAACAGCACTTTCCTTTTTAACGCTCAAGTGAAGTGAATAACATGACGTCTTGATATATGTTGGGCGGGAATGTAAGGTGGAGGGGAGTAAAGCGGTTCGGTTCACCAGAACAGATTGGCTGTTAGCATGTCCAAGCAAGAGGTGCAATTTCTGTGGAGTAATGCATTATTATTAAACTTTAGTGGCGGTAGGACATAAAGTCTACCAAAATCCAGCTGCACAGTTTGCTCAAAAACGCTTCCGAAAATTTTTCCGATGGCCGAGAGTTGGTGCAACATAGGACTAATAGACGCCGGCCGTGGACAAGCACCAGTGACACGAATAGTCTTATAATCCGTGGAATGGCAGAAGGAGACCGCCGTCTTACAATATGAGAAATCGCTGCAGATATCGGAATATCGTACTCCATCATTTCAGATGATTTCGGTTACCGAAAAGTTTCGGCTAGGTGGAAACAGAGAAAGGTGATTTTGAAACACATTTTCACCTGTGATGAAACGTGATTACATAATAACAAGTGTCAAAAACTGGAGAACCAGCAGCGGGAGAAGCCAAGGGCGCTTTTTCTACCGGCAAAGTTCTTCCAATATTTTTTTGGGATTGCAGAGGCATATTGCTTGTTGATTTTCTCCATAAACGGCATACAGTTAATATTGCACACTACTGCCAATTAGTTAAATTTGGCCTATCGATAAAGAAGTCTGGGCACGCCTATTCGAAGTGCAATTATGCTTCATGACAACGCTCAAATACGTACACTCATGGAAAGTAGAGATTGGACACTTTCAATACGTTCTTATATATAAATTGTCCAATCTTTACTTTCCATGAGTGTACAGTTAGATTAATCCAACAAAACTTGGACAAAATTGCATACTCCAATCTGTCACCGTGTGACTACGGTATGGTTGGACTCAAAGAAGAGGTTGTATCTCATCTCTTTGACGACGACAAAGGTGTGGAAACGTCCAAGTTCTAGTGGTTGAAGACGCGAGCAGATTCATTTTTTGATGAGGGAATAAATAATGGGAGAGGTGTGTTCTGAATTTTATTCACTGTGCCAGGATACACAGGCATAGACGTTCTAAAACAAAAGTTCGGTTTATATTTGATTCGACCTCGTAATAGTGTAAATGGGTATATACAATCAGATAGCTACGAGGAACATTGGAGGGAGGTAAAACAAAAAAAAATAAAGATTCTCTTAAATTTACTATAGCATTCTATTTTTTTGTACATATGAGTATACCTACTACGTATTGCTAGTAAGTAACATTTTACGTGTAAAGGTTGCACAGTTTGCGGGGTTGCTGCTGTGCGGGTGTGTTCAGTCAGTTGTGATGTTGTGACTTAATGGCTACCGTATGTTTTGATTGCTCGTGTTGTCTATTTTGTAATTTTATTTCCTTTTTGTCAATCGCATTTCGATACAAAAGCATTACCTGCTTCTATCATTCTATTCTGTGGGGAGGAACGCTGCTTCGGAAGTGCAACTATTCTATTAACTCTTCTCAGAGAAGTAAAATTACCTTTGGCTAAATTGAAGAATAGCGGCGTAATATACAAGATAGTTAAGAACTAAAGAATCGTACATTCACTGCGTGTAATGCATTGAATCCCAATTTCATTATTATTATATTGTCACTTTTTTTCTGAAATTTGTACTTCTGTAGTAAATTACTTCTTATCTGGTGATTAGACTCGATATAAGCAATCGCATACTCACTGCGTCCCAATTTCTTAAAAAATGCTGTGAATGCTTTTTAGTATCGTCTAGCATGATTATAACCTAAAAATATTATTAGATGTGGCATTTTATTCTGGTCGGTTCAAAAACGATGGGTTTGTTATTCACAACCAGGGTAGTATTTTTCTGCTTCATTTTCAACGAAATTAAACGTATTAATCTTGTATTCTGTTTAATTGAACTATTTTAATAACGAAGTGACAATCTAGTTAATTTATTTTTATAAAATTTTGACGTCTTGACATATTTGAATGTTTATTTTTCAAATAGTGCATTGACTTGCATAGTAGTTATAATTGTGTACAATGCATTGACTTGTCCATTTTAAAACTAAACATAGGAAGAGGTGGGAGTGGTTAACGTTATACAGGGTTAGTTAAAAGTATGGAGCCGGCGATTTATTGTCGTTAATATTCATTTTATAGAATTATGTTCAATATAAAAGTTTGTTAGGGTATTTTGATCTTCATTTGAGAATATTTGAATGCTTTTTCTTTAATTGCTTTTTAGTTTCGCCTGTCCGCGCAGTTTTTTTTAAATGAGAACTACTCAATTTTGCTCTACTATTCGATAGTTTCTCTTTACACGGTTCAAGTATTTAACATATGTTCGGTACATCGCAGATAGACAGAAGAGAAGCGATAAAGAAATTGGAGCGACATAATTTTATTAGTGGATATTGTGCACGTCAAATTTTTGACATAAATAATTCATTTGTGCAATTTGTTGCTGTTAATATTAACAATGGCGAGCTTAAGTCAACATGAACGAATTGAAATACTTATGATACTGGGTTATGAAGATTGACGCAGAAGTTTACAAGACGTTTATAATTTATTTAATGATACGCATCCAAATAGAAATCCAATTTCTAAATCCGTTGTTGGTAAAACATGGTAAAACTTTAAGACGCTTTGAACAAATGGGTAGCGTTAAATATTTGCCAATGAGTGGTAGACGTAAAACAGCAAAAAGCGATGATAACAAACTGGATATTTTATTGGCTATATCTGAAAATCTCCATTTATCAACCAATCAATTAGCGGCCAATTTCAATATTTCAGTCATCGATCGTGCCATTTTTAAAAAGTGAAAAGTATAAACTTTATAAGGTACACCTTGTACACTAGTTAACGGAAGATGATTTTGATAGGAGATTACAATTTTCTGAAGACATGTTAAATATTTGCAATGATAATAAAAATTTTGTCAACAATATTCTTTTTTCTGACGAACCTACTTTTAGCTTTATCGGTGAAGTAAACAGACATAACTGCAGATACTGGTCATCGAAAAATCCCTCTTGGTTTTTCGAGCACCGTACGCAGTACCCCCAAAAGGTTCATGTTTCATTCCTGCTCAATTACAGTATCTGGTTCCAGCAAGATGGCGTCCCACCACATTATGGTGTAAATGTTCGTAATATCTGGACAACATTTTTCCCCACAGATGGATTGGAAAACGAGGAACCATTGAATGGCCAGCCCGTTCGCCAGATTTATGTCCTTTAGATTTTTTCTTTGGGGATACGTAAAAAACAAAGTTTACAAACATAAGCCCGATAGCGTCGAAGATTTACAAATCCGATGCACCATCCGATACAAGAAATTCCCCGAGATTTTTTACAGAACATTGTTCGGGGTTTTGTAAATCGATTAGGTCATTGTCAAATTACTAACGGACGACAATTTGAACACTTACTTTAATTTGCTTTGTTACTAATTTGTTTAACTTTTCTTGTAAAAAAGTTATTAAAATGAATTAAAAAAAAACAAAAATATTATAAAGAGAGAAAAATTCTCTGTAGAATGGTAGAGTAAAATTTACTAGTTCCCATTTAAAAAAACCTGCGCGGACAGGCGTAACTAAAAATCAATTGAAGAAAAAAAATTCAAATATTCTCAAATGTAGATCAACATATTCTAACAAACTTTTATATTGAACATAATTCTCTAAAATGAATACGACGACAATAAACCGCCGTCTCCATACTTTTAACTAACCCTGTTTGTTCAGGGATAAAAAAACTGACGGTATACAATGCTACATAATGATCAGTGCATAGTACTTATTCATAGTACCAGATAGTACTTATTCAGATACAAATATCACACAAGATGCTCTGCTATGTTGTACAGCTATTTAAAATTATAAATCTTACTATACCTAATCTGTATCTTTTTGGTTTATATTTACAATATAAACATATTTCACGGTTACATAACCTTGTATAGTTGAAGAACAATAGCAGTCATAATTTACTTTTCTTAACATGTCGGTTACATGCAATTTAACTTGTACATTTTTCATCAGAAATCAACAAACAATAGTATCATCATTCGCAAAATTATTATGCTATTCCAAATTTAATTATTTCACGCAGGAAGCTCACATTTTTTTGTCAAAACAAATGTGTCGTCGTAATCTTGACATTAGAAATTCGTATCTACGAAATTACATACTGCAGATAAAATCCGGAAATAAGTGAAATGGGAAAGAATACTTTACAACTTGCTCCTTCCTCATTCTATTGCAGTCTGCCATAATTAAATTAAAGTAAAGACGTTCGATTTCGCATTTAATGGTGGAGTAATGATGCGGAAAATGTAATGTTACGTGAGCATTATGATGGTGATTCACAGATGGAACTTGGGGCGAAATAAATATAATTACAAATAATTAATTGAGACAAGTAAATAATTGATTTAATAATAATGGAATATTGTAACAAAGATTTTTAATTTCTCTAGTTGTCTAAACAGAAACTCTGTTTAATAATTTCCTTTTCGCCTTGTTCTTGTCTTTTAATCCTTTTTTTATTCTTCCTTTGGTGTAAACTAATATATATCACCCACGTTTTATTACTTTTCTTTAATTTGTCATAGGACCATCCATTTGTTAGCTATGTACAGTCTAGTTGAGATTCTTTATTCCAACCCTCATTTGTACAACATGCAACTTGGGGTTTGCTAGCGCTGGACTAAAATGGAGAAAACTGATCAGAAAAATAAAGTTCAGACTTAACTAGAGAAACATGTGGAGGACCGACAGAATCTTTTGCTACCCTTTTCATACAAAGTCTTATCAGAAAATTAGGACTTGACCACAGAACAGGACAGCTT
>ML218297.1:32178-50179 GCA_004785975.1 Popillia japonica | reverse complement strand
AAATCCACATCAACTGGTAGAAACAGCATGATATCCTACCTATTAAAAGTAAAAGTAGGAATATGGGTGGGAATGTCAAGAAGAAGAATTATGACACGATAGCATCAATGCAGCAAGATATCGAGATGTTTTTGAAAATTAAAAACGTAGAGTTTGTTTGCAGCAAAATGGTCATCACTTCCTCCTTCCATTCTTATTATAAAAAGGCCAACAAAAATGCATGTCTTAATTGTCTTTATTATGAAAAAGCTTTTAGGGCATTAGCTACTCATAAGAAGTTTGTACAGAGGCAAAATTGACAATGTTTTCATTGTAAATTGTAAATAAAATTTATGCTATTAAAATGATAAGAAATACTAGTGTTTTAATTAAACAATCATACAACTGAAATTTATTTTTATTCTTCCCAGAAATTACTTACGTTTCAATTAAAGTAAGTTTTAAAATAATACAGGCCTGCGTTGGTAAAATTGTCGGGATTTTATACAGTCATTTCAATAGATTTTTTGGTGCTGAAAATGGAAAATTATTTAAAAAATCCATCATGTAATGTTTTTTTACAATATGGAGTTTTGTGACTATCTGCATGTATTATTCTTTTTGTAAAGGACAATTTTGTTAAATCTTTGTTTAAATAAACTATTACATTTTTTTACTTATGATGATGCAAGAAGTTGATATTCAGAATAAACATACACTAGATTTATGATAAAGAATTTACAAAGAGAAATAATTGAACAGGAAAGTTTACAGTAAAAAAACAACAAAGAAACATTACAGATTTTGTAAAAAAAAAGTATATTTCGCATATTTTGATGTGAAATTAGGAGATCAAGATAATGCTTGGGCTCCTCATAAGGTTTGTTCAGTGTCTGTTGAAGAGCTTCGCCAGTTGTCACAAGGTAAAAAACAGTCTCTCCGCTTTGGAGTGCCCATGGTTTGGAGAGAACCGATCAATCATAGCGATGATTGTTATTTTTGTTCGTGTGTAGTACACGGACTCAATTTAAAAAACAAAAAGGCCATCGTTTACCCAAACGTTCGATCCGCAACATGTCCTATATCTCATGGACAAGAAATACCTGTTCCTTCGGTACCAGATACATTATGTAGATGATGTATCTGATGATGAAATGGTTTCACGTACATGCGCAAGTGAACTGGATGAGGGCAGTCATTACTGTGATACTGGAAGTGATGAGCCAAAACTGTTTGACCAATCTGAATTAAATGATTTGGTGAGGGACTTCCTAAGGACTCATCTGAGCTTTTAGGCTCAAGGTTGAAAGAAAAAAATTGTTAGCACCTAGCACAACATTTTACTGGTTTAAGAACAGAGAAAAAGAATTTGCTCGATATTATTCCGAGGAAGATGCACTAGTTTTCTGTAATGATGTACCCGGGCTCATGGAACAATTCCACATAGAATATAGTGTTTCTGACTGGAGACTCTTTATTGACTCGTCAAAAAGGAGCCTTAAGGCCGTTCTTCTACACAATGGAGGTAAATATGCTTCTGTACCAGTGGGACATTCAGTTCATTTAAAAGAGCGTCATGAAAATCTTGAGCTACTTTTAATTAAAATTCGTTACGAGGATCAAGGCTGGACAGTTTGTGGTAATTTGAAAGTTATCCTTGTTTTTTGTGTGAGTGGGATAGTCGTGATAGAAAGCAGCACTATTGTAAAAAGATGTGACCAGCAAGACAAACCTGACAACCTGGAATGAAAAACATTGAAAGAAAACGTTTAGTAGACCCGAGCAAAGTTTTGCTTCCCCCATTACATATAAAACTAGGGTTAATGAAACAATTTGTGAGACATTAAAAAAATGGAGAGTGCTTCAAGTATCTTTACAGCCAGTATCCTCACTTGTCAGAAGCAAAGATAAAGGAGGGTGTTTTTGTTGGGCCGGATATAAGGAAGCTTATGAAAGATGAAAATTTTGAATCTAAAATGGAGGAATCAGAAAAACAAGCATAGATAGCCTTCAGAAATGTGGTTACAAATTTTCTTGGCAACAAAAACATGAAGATTACAAAAATATTGTGGAAACAATTTAAAACCTTAGGCTGCAACATGAGTTTGAAGGTGTATTTTCTAGATTCGCATCTCGACTACTTATTCCCTGAAAATCTTGGTGCAGTAAGTGAGCAGGGGGAAAGGTTCCACCAAGACCTGAAAGAGACGGAGAGAAGATACCATGGAATATGGAATATAAGCATGATAGCTGATTATTGTTGGATGTTAAAAAGGGATGGTCCACTACGAGACTACAGAAGAAAAAGCACAAAAAGGAAGGACAAAGGAAAAGATATTAAAAGGAGTTGTAAAGACATAAATAGTATTTTACTGTTTCTTTTCATTAGATTGAATGATATTTGTAAGTAATTTTGTTTTTATATCTTTTGTGTAATTTCTGTCGAACTATTTTCAATTAGGGATATTGTTTCCAGTAGTACCAATCTGTCATGTTGGTTGCATATGTGTCATGTTACAACAATTAATGTATATAAAAATTACTCATTCAATTCAAATGTGTTGATAGTTTTTATAGCTAATTTTCACGAACTAGATGCCCGAATATGCATGTAGACCCCCGCTTGTTTTGCTGGGTCAGCGGACAGGTCGTGTAGCACATAAACTGGAAAATATGAATTGAAATTTAGCTTACAGCTTTGTTTACTTATTCGTACAGTTACTTTTTCCCTCAGTTTCAGCAAATTCGCATGGAATATTCGTACATGTATGTTTACATACCGGCATATATTTATTATACATATGTGTTGTGCGTCAATATAAACTTCTATATAGTAACTCTAACTCTTTTTTTGTATAATTCCATTCTTTTAGCTTGTAGCGTGTTGTTGAACGAATAAGCTGGCAATTACTGAGTTTGAAAGTTAGACGCACATTCCATTTATTATAGAAAGGAAAAACTACCACCTTTGTTTCGAGATTTACCAAGAATTTTACTTAACCGGGTTCCAAGAAATCTTATCCGGATGACACTTCTAGTAATTAAACTCCTGTCAAAATATAACAAAAGTTTTGCCAGCGACATCTACCGCTGGGCTGTACGTAATAATTAGCTTATATTTAAATAAGTCATTACAAGTAGATTTAAGTCTGGAACATGATTTAAAAATTCATAAAACTTTCACGCACCCGAAAGAAGATGAACCGCAGTTTACGTCATCAGAACTAAATTAAAAGTTTTACATTGAGGTAGAAGAATATTTTTAATCTCCCGTAATGTGTTTAAAAACGGCTGACTTTCGTAAACAGCGTTTAAGTTTAAGAGGGAATGTATACGTCTGAACATTGTCTGAAGCAATGTAAAACCTGTCTAGAACTTTGATTCCACTATAGGACGTTATTTAACAGAAATATATATCTATACAATATATTCAGTGATTAAGGTTATTCATTACAACAAAGGACACAATTACATTACGATTTACAACTGGCTTCATTAGATGTCAGATAGCGCTAACGATGATAATTATCCGCACCGTGCTCAAAATGGAGGGCACTTAGTCGGGAGGATGGTTAGATGCAAATAGTGACAAATGTCACCGTACATTAACGTTAGTTGTTTCAAATTATCCAAATCATCACTCTTATCAACTTAGATGATTAAAGTAATAGCATTTTAAGTACTGCGCGTATTCTCTTTCTTCTTTGTTGATATTGATTGATGCTATTTACAAAATGAAAAATAATTCAGTACATTAATAAAAACATAGAATAATGTTGGTAATGGCCGAATTGATCACTAGTTTCGTTTTAAGTACAATGCAACAACGAAATATCCCAAAAATGAAAAGTTTTAAAAGCCTGAATTGCTATATTTTGCTAAGAATGGCTTCAGCCGCTTTCCATATACTTGGACAATAGGTAGCAATCAGTGAAACTAGTTGCGTACCTATCCTCAATCATGTCATCACTTCCTTTTGAATGTTATGCACAGTCATAGCTAGAGGTTGCTAGTATGCCGCTCAGTAAAGGATAATTAACTGTCAGAAGGTTCAGAGCAACAAGGATAATCTTCAAGGCCATGCGTTCAAAAACTTCATAATCTCTGTGAATTAAAAAATTATTTGAGGATGTTTATGTTTCTGTTGGTTTTCGTAGGCTTACATGTGTGTTTAGCCGCAGTAGGAACTGGGGAGCTTCATCTTCATTAAACTGATTTGAATATAACGTCGAGAGATGACAAAAACATTGTTGGAATCACACTGCTAACGAGAGTACAATGAAACAAGATCAAGCATTGGTTCGGGATTAAGTGATTTCGGTTTTAACCAAAAAGCTTCAGCGAAGCTTGACATGCAAGATCTGCTTTCATTGTACTTCTTCACTCGATATTTGCTTCCATAATACATCAGTGAATGTACTGTATTAAACCTCAGGGTGATTGCAACAATAGATCATGAGCGCCTATTATAGGCATTTTTTGTGTTTCAAGTGATTTGAGTTGCTCTGATTTGTACTTGCTCGAGCACGTTTTGTATTTGCGGCAGTGTATGGCCATATGGCATACAATGATGGTCATAATTACCATACCATTCCAAACAATTTATTTCAAATTTATGTTTAAGACAGTCTCTATTATTTCCTTGGGCTAATAATCATTGATGTCATTAACATGATACCTACAACTTTTATAATGAGATTACTCGAGTGAAACTTTCTTAGTATATAAAGATATATCCAGCTAAGTCTACTCTTATAGTGAACACTTGAAAATCTTCTACAGTTCTATCATAAATTTTAGCGAATGTCAATCCTTTAGCCGCTATGTTCACCCACCAAAAGTAACGGAATAATGTTTATATTTTCCTTTTCAAGCAGTACCTACCCATTAAAATTCTACAGAGAATCTCGGTTTGAAGCTATTTTAGCACCAACACCCCCTAGAAGTATGTTTTGCTCCACTTTGGGGAATAGAAGTACTTGAGAACTATGCTGAATTTAATTATTTTAAAATTAGTAGTTCGAAGAATTTGACTGCGGATTTTGACTATGATGTCTACAACTGCAATGGAATTCTTTTTAGTCAGTTTTGTAGCTGGAAACGTTGAGCATTTCTAAAATATAAAAAACTAAAAATACTTGATTGTAATATACAGGATGTTCCGTAAAAGTTGCAACAAATTGCTGAAGGAGGTAGAGCACATCATGCGGATTAAGGATTGCATGCTCGTGAACGTCATCGTACCCTGCCAGATGATGCTGTACAAGAGAGTATTGAAGAGGAAAGTGAAGATTGCCTCATTCAAGTAGTAGGCAACATACGAAGTGCATGGAACGGTATACAAACGGAGAGCTTGCAGCTATGCACTTAGTGTATGGAATAACTGAGGGTAATGGAATGGCAATCCGGTGCAGGAATTCATTTATCAAGGACGCTTTCCAGACAATCATTGGTCCATCGATGGTAGGCATTTTTAACGTCTGCTAGTGCAAACTTCGAGCATCTTTTGCAATTTTCAAGTTGCCGTACATCATTTGTATTCATTATGTTCAACGAAATGTTTCAAATCTATCACCCATCAATCGTCTATCTCTGCTGTCACTTACCCCTAACCTTTCAGGTCATGGGTTGCATTAGAATTCTTAATCTTTATGATCTGCCCAACATCCCGTACAAGAATGTCTTAATCTTTAAGAGACACCTTGTAGGAATCCATCTACTACAGCGAAAAAATTAAAAATATACAGCTATCTCTCATGAAGACTAAACGTCTACGAGACAACCTTTCAAGGTATTATGAGGGGAGGTTCAGAAGTTCGTGGAATGGAGGGGATGGAGTGGGGATAGGGGCGCTCGCTAGGTGTCATTCTGATCAGCGACTCAGCATTAGTATATAAGTTAAGTTGCAGCCCTATAGCTTCAGTCGTTTACGAATAGTTGCCTGCTAAACAAGTCAATCCGGAAGAAAACTGAAACTATGGAGAAAATTGAACACCGTGCTGTGATAAAGTTCCTTACAAAGCAAAGAAAGAACGCTCAAACCATAGTGAATGAAATGGAAACCGTTTATGGGGAACAGTGCCCTAGTAAATCAATGATTTATAAGTGGCATGGTCGTTTTAAACATGGTTGGGAGGCGATGGAAGACGACCCCCGCTCAGGACGGCCAGTTGAGGCCACCACATCAGACATCGTCGAAAAAGTGAAAAAATTTGTACTGCAAGATGCCCGGTTGAAGAAAAAAGAATTATCTGCATTAGTTGGAGTATCAGATACCACCATTTTGCGCATCCTACATGACCAACTGGGCATGACAAAAATCAGTGCAAGATGGGTGCCGAGAATGCTCACGCCGCTGCAGAAACAGTGGCGGGTCTATAAGTTCAAACAATTTTTGGAGCTGTTTGAACGAACTTGCACAGATTCTGGAGCGGATTGTTACCGGAGATGAAACATGGGTCATCAATCACTTTGAGCCTGAGTCTAAACAGGAGTCCATGCAATGGCATAAAACACCGCCAAAGAAATTCAAAGTGTCAGAATCGGCTGGAAAGTTGATGGCTACTGTTTTTTGGGATTATGAGGCGATTTTATTGATTGATTACACAGAAAAGGTAGGAGCATAACCCGAGAATGTTACGCAGCGATATTAGAAAAATTAAAGAAGGCCATCAAGGAAAAACGTCGAGGAAAATTGACCAAGGGTGTGTTGCTCTTGCAAGACAATGCGCCGGTTCACAAGAGCAAAGTTGCAATGGCTGCTCTGCACAAGCATGGCTTTCAATCAATAGTCCATCCACCCTACAGTCTAGACCTGGCACCTAGTGATTTTTATTTGTTTTCCAATTTAAAAAAAAGACTTACGTCGTGGAAGAAAGTTTTTCGACGACAATGAGGTAAAGGAGGCAATTTTGGCCCATTTTGAGGCGAAAGATAAAGAATATTTTTATGATGGTTTAGAAAAATTAATTCATAGATCTCATAAATGTATTGGTGATTATATTGAAAAGGAAAAATAGATTTATTGTTTTATTTTATTTAAAACCCTTCCATTCCACAACTTCTGGACTTCCCCTCGTATCACCATTTGTTTCTTCTTTACCTTGGTTTCATGAGAACATATTTTAATGCTTGCTCTGACAAGGTAAAACAACAAACCGGCGCTTAGGTGGTTGCCTAGTCTACGTCAGTTAACTGAGATTCACATTAGTAGATAAGACTCTAAAGGAACTATTGACAAGTCTCACCTATGCTTGCCCATCGTTATATAATCTTCGTTTTTGGGAAGCTATGCTTAAGCTTCTCAAAAACGAAGATTATTTCTCATTAAATGGCCAGACAGTTTAATTTGTTTATCCAACGTTTGTACAGCTTTTTGCGATTAATATCTAGCCCTAGCTTGCTCAGATTGAATTGTTTCTGTGAGGGGTCCATACTTTCCGCAATACCATGGTGGTAATTTTAGAACCATGAAATGTTTTTCAATACATTGCTAACAGCTGGATAGCCACTACTTCGCAGTTGAGATAATTTCGTCTTGGGCATCAGTAGTGACACCCAGCTGTATTCAAAAAGTCCACACTAGATTTGATTAATACAAATGTAGGATCTTCTCCTCAAGTTTGTGTTGTATAATTTTCCTTTTGTGTGTATCATCTAGGTGGCGCGACAGAAGTGCAAGCAAGCGAAACTAATAGAAAATATAAAATCACTATATCATCTGGCAAAATTGCATTTTTCTGTTGGTATGATTTAAGAATATTAATAATTATAGCTGATAATAGCGAAATGCGTTCGGTTTTACGATTATCACCTTGGTTGGAAATTAATTAACACCATTTATATAATACTACAATAATTATTCGCTTAGACTACAGACAAACTACACGATTAACGTTGTGGCTCCTAAATATTTAATCCCACAAGGTTGGCATAACAAACTTGAGCGTTAATCAAGTGGAACTGTTCTATCTGTATGTATATAAGTGATCGAACTTCCCTACAAGAGAAACACACCGGTACTAATACGTATAACGGTAGTAGCAGCAGCCAGCAATGGTCTTTCGAACATTTGCGGCACTGCTGTCGAACTTAAATATCGCGATTAATACTAATCTACTCATCGGAATATATAGTAGGTAAACCGCCTAGTTTATTGTGAACAAGGCGGTAATGGCTCTCGGCGGTTTTAGATACAATAACAACTTCCGTTTCTGGAAACTCTCTTAGTCTCTCTCTGCATTTGCAACCTATTTATCACCTACTGTACTCGTTTCTGGCCAATTCGCGAAACTTTATTGGTTTAACGGGTGCTGCGGTATCGAACCGGCTAAAACCGGGATTTCGAACCGCATGACGTAAATCGACGCGTTAATGACAGAAATTACAATTCTGTACGCTCTCTTCAAAATAATAGTATACAGGGTGTTTTATAGGACGTTTTCTCCGTTCCTATTCTCCAGCAAAATGCATTGCATTTTCAAGTCATATATTGTATCGATTAAATTCTTGTCGAATCTCCCATTGTTGCCTGCTAAGATATTTATGCGTGTTAGCGCACAGTTAAGAGTTTCGGTTAACTCTTCATTAATTCGCAATAAATTTTCCGAACGCGAATATTCTGAATATCGGAGGAAGTCGCGAATAAACGAACACTAACACCATTATTCCCGATAAGTTCGAACGACAACCGAATATTTCACACCTGCTCGTCGAACTAACAATACCACGCACTCAACTAACAAGCACTGTAGTAGTGTAGTCGAACACTGTGTGTCTGAAACTTGTGTTTAGCGAATGGAGAATTGATGACTTTCACTCACTGACAGCCGAAATTAATTAAATCACTTTAAAGTTATACACCAACCATCACGTTTCAGCGAACCTTCAATACTACTAAAGTGCTCTCTTGTTGGACTCGGCGTATAAACGCGTAATTGTTAAACGGATTTTCGTCGTGCGGTTCGAAATTCGGGTTTATTCCTCTGGATACCGTACCAACCGTTAAACCAATAAAGTTCCGCGAATTGTCCGGAAATGCGTACAGCGCGCGATGAAGAATGATTGCAAAATTGCTATTTTGTGGCGCCACTTGCATATCAGTCTATTTTTGGTCAGATAGTAATTGCAGAAAGTGCTCTCGTATTCTAGAAATAGAGCAATCGTACGTTGTTAGTACTTTAATCTAGTGTGTTTGAATGTAAAATATGTTTCGTATGCTATAATGTGGAAATTAAATCAGTTCCTCACCCTACATCGTGTTTGACTGTTTGGGTATGGCAATACATTCGATCCAAGAATATGTGAAACCCATCTGTCGACCAAAATGCTGTGGCAGTGATGATGGGTTCTGCGCAGATAGGTGGAGCGTATACAACGACATTCATAATTGCTTTTGTTTTAGTCTCTCTCGCTAGCGGGTAATCGTTTACCTCAGGGGTAGGCAACCTGCGGCTCGCGAGCCACATGCGGCTCTTTGGATGTGAAGCTCTGGCTCTTTCGTTCCATACGCAAATATTAATTATTTTGTCAAAAAAAACATTTAAGAATCGTTCTGATTATTAAATGTTGTGATTCCATCCCTCAGCCACTTGTACTCACTGCACCGCCCATCCATCAAAGGCACTGCACAAGTTGCTCTTTTTATCAGGTATATGTATGTCTTCCCAAGGTCCAAAAGAAGAACTTCTAGGATTGCTACCGCTCTCGAGACAAACTAGAGGGGAAGATAGATGTGGCGAATGCAGTGCAAAATGCCCTGAACACAATAAGATCGATTTAATAAATAGTTTCAGTAGCAACTGATGCAGCCAGAAGTATCACAGGAAAAATAAATGGGAAAAACGATTCTTCAGAGCAAAATAATCCGTGAAATTCTTACGTCCACTGCATAATATACCAAGAAGCGTTTTGTGCCGAAACATTTCCGGTCGAAATAGCTGAGGTCATGAATTTGGTAATCAAGATTGTTAACAGCATCTTGTCAAAAGCACTCTACCATGATCAGTTTAAAGAATTCACAATAGAGTGTGATGGCTTTCCAGAGGTAAGGTGTTCAAACGTTTTGCTTTGTGCTTGGATGAAATAAAAAAACTTTACTTTATGGTTGGTATCACAGCGAAATTAAATGAGCTGAATCTAAAACGTCAAGGAAAGAGAAACCCAGCTTATGTTTTGGTAAAAGAATTGGTTTGAATTTGAAGAAAAATTAATTATTTTTGCGGAAGATATTCAGAGCGGTAAATTACTTCATTTTCATTTTCTAAAGCAATATCGCGATAAAACCAGTGAGTAAAGATGAATTGGGTGATAGATTTGAGCAAGTCAAAACCAGCAAAAGCACTCTAGCATTCATAGTAAATTCTCTCAACACAAATAGTAACGAAATCCACATTAAGCCATTCGGAATTGATACTGGATCTCCAGAAATGCAAATTGATCGATTTAAAAAGTAAAGCTTTGTGGAGTGGAAAATTTACAGAATTGAAAAGCAACTTGGAAGAGTTGGATGTCCAGAAATGTCTGTAGGTAACGCAACAAAAGTGGACAGCTTTAAAAGAAATGCCGCGAGTTGAGGCACTTACATTCGACGGATGGAATAGCCCTCCAGATTGCTACATACAATTAAAAGTAAAATAAGAAACCAAGTAACAAATGAAGATTTAGAGTTGTGTTTGAAACTTAAAATAACAAGTTATGAGTCAAATTGATCGCCTTTCTAAAACAGTGCAAAGCCAGCTCCGATTGAATTTGATTGCTTAAATGCATGTTATTGTTTTTTTGTATTTTAACAAGTTACATTGTTTAGTAAAGTTTTCATTTTCTACTTGAATAACCATGCAGAGCCATCGCTCCCATTGAATTTGTTTGCTAAATTGTTTGTTATTGAGGTACAAGTTAGTGTTGTAAGTAAATGAAAGAAAAAATTTACTGGTTCTTTAAAAACTTTGTAAAAATTTTGTAAATTGTAGTTTTTGACTCTTCCGAGTCAAACAGTTGGCGACCCCTGGATTACCTACATAATTGTCGATGTGACACCAATCACAGCTGAGTGTTACAACGGCATACTTTTACCCAACCCCCATGACTAAAGCGCAACTGCCACGAGATTTTGGTCGACCTCTAGCTAGAAATACTTCATGGAAGCCTTCAAGCGAACACCTATTGCATCTGGCAAGCTAAGCCCAACATGAGGGTATGGATATATATACAGTGTCATTCATAAAGTTCGCACCATATGGACTTTTTGTTTATTATTGATTTGGGCGAAATTTCAGTAGGACACAAAATTTGTGCATCCTTTAGGAGCAAATTCAGACTGATTAGATGAAGTGCATCGTTTCTCATACACCCGGTGGCCGCTATGATTTGAAAACAGCTTAAGAGTAAACTGGGTTAATTTTTAAAAATACAAAAAAAATGGTATTAAGAAAAGTTGTTAGAATTAAAACCTATGTCTAAATATGAAATTACGGCCTCCTATTCCAAAAATGAATAATTTTCCTTTTTTCCGATTCTCCCCGTATATAAATCAAAATTTCCAAAAACCAATATTTTATGGCGTTTCTGTGTAATAAAGTAGCATTAAAAGGAATCCACAATAATGTTTACCAACGGCTTCGCGTTGTTGTGAGCGAATATTGAGATTTACGAAAAAAATGTGCTTTTTCTTGGAACATTGCCAACAAAGCACCACAAAAAATTAATTATAAGTAAAACAACTAAACTTTCTGGCTAACAAAGAATGCAGTTATAGTATTTTCTATTTTGAAGTGCAGCTCTGTGGCAATTTTGAAGAATTTGGGTTGGTAAAACTAAAAATCTTGCCAAAGAGAGCTATGGATTTCGTGTGTTAAACTTAAGTTTCTGTTTTGGCACAAATGTCAAACTGACGCTTTCGTTTAGTTTCATAAGTATCTTTTCCAAGTCTGCCAAGTTTTGTTTACAACAGTTAGTTTCACTATTTTCATTAAAATGCCGATAAAATCAAGCATTCAAGATAAAAAATGAAATAGTGTTGATTGTTGGCAACAATTATAAAACTTATAGAGAAGCAGCTTTAATTTTCAACCATCACCATCTGGATAAGGTTATTGGCCACACAACAGTAGGAAGAATTCAAAAACAGCGGATCCGTTGGAAATAATTTTAAAAAGAAACACAGAAAGTGGGCCACAAATGAAAATGAAGAATTTGCAGTAATGCAAAGTGTTGTGGAGATGCCAGACACGTCTATTTCGTAAAATTTCGTAAATTCAAAGCTTATAAACCAAAATTTGTACACACTCTTAATGAGGCTGCAATTTCACTACTGTCCTACTGAAATTTGCCCCAAATCAATAATAAACAAAACGCCCATATGGTGCGAACTTTATGAATGACGCTGTATATGGACGAAATTCTCGTCATATTATAAACGGGAAACAGTAGAAGATTTTCTACAAAATTTAAGTAGGCAACACATGAAAATCAACATTACCATAACGATTGAGAAGCTTTCCTCGACATATAGGTAAAACACCAAACGACAATAACATAAGCCACGTTGTATATAGACAGAGAACGTAGACGTACCAATATCTACAGAGAACGTCTCATCATAATTCGCAACAAAGAGAAATTCATCGATCATCGAAGATCAACGATAAGGACCATCTGAGGTTCAACAAAGATATATTCCGAAGACGAAAATGAAGGAAGACGGAGAATGTAGACCGCCAAAAGCCAAATACATAGGCACTACAATTACTTTCACTAAAAAATGATCCAAGCTATCTAGCCTACATACGTACTAAACTTTAGTGCGATTACGGAAAACGTTAAATCGGACAAAGGGAAAAGACCATCCAGTGCTGAATCATTCCACAAGCTACCAAGAAACCGAGCACCTACTTCAAGAGGGAGATCATCGCATTCATTACGAAAGCATTAAAGTCTTGGGTACAGCTACACAAACCGTCAGAGTATGACACTAGAATCAATAAAAATTTTGAAAGATCTGGTTAATTTCATGCAGGAAGATGGGCGCAAATGGGACTATAACTTGGAGAGCAACTTTACGAGACCTTCGGCGTAATCACAACACCAACCCGTATGCGAGAACTGGAAGACAACAATATCAGTCTTTAGAGACATTATGAAGAAACTGAAATGACTGGCATGTTCAGCGAAAAGTTAAGTGCAAGCTATTCTAGGCGAGCACACACTAGAAAGACCTGAATGCAGAAAAGTCTGGTTATCTAATAACATATAAGTGCTCCAAAATCTTCGAAATAGAATTAAATCTCATTTAAAGCAGTTTGGGTCTATATTTATCTGCTGAAAATAATCCTACGGCCCTATGATCAATAAAAAGTTTTGAAAGACCTTTCCAAAATTATGCTAAAGCTGATCTTACCAAGTATATTATCAGAATTGTTTGAGATTATGAACAAGTGCCCACATGAACACATTTATTTTGCAATTTGGAAAATAGCTTCAGTGGAGGATATTATGGCCATGTCAAAACAATGGAAACCAACCGACTAGCATGCATATGCAAACACGAGAGATCAAGAGGAAAGAGATAACTAGGGTGAACCCCCAAGAGAAGGACGGGGATAAAGCTAGTTTTTTTCATCTAGTGAATAGAAACCAAGACAGCGTATTTACCCAGAGACTAGTCTCTAGAAATAAAACCAAAAGAAGTGGAGTGCTTTATTTTATTTGGTATGTTTATGTGTTGTATAAATTTATAGTATCATAACGAGGTCAAATCCCGACAGCCATTAGAATAGAGATTTGGTTCGTGAAAGCCTTTGATGATCTGCTGCAGTCGCTATATTGCGGTCTTCTGTATTTCATAGTTGAAGGTTTTGACAGTGCGTCGTCTGAAAGTGATTTAGTCAATATTTCTGCCTTTGCACCGGTTCATACCTTGAAGACTCTTCTAAGTCAGTCATGGTTCTGTTTGGTAAGTTAGATATAATTGTTGAAAATAGAGACAGAGGGAATCCCCTGCTAGCTGTTATTTCTGAATTAACAAGTTAGTTCTTATTTTTGATAACACTTTTAGACGGACGAAGAACACATGCCAAAGACGGCTGGCCTTGCATATGGTAACTTGAAATTTTTATTCCTCTGCTACTAATACTGAGGCCCATTTTATGTGTCCATAAATAAAATTGTTGTTGTTGTTACAGATATTACGTAAAGACCATTTTGTTTGAGAAATATTGCCTAATTCTTTTGGACAATGTAAATATTGGCAGTACACTCATAATTTGATTCAAACCTGTACAAGACCACGAGGCAAAACATCGTGGCCATTCTCAAAAATCAATTGTAGAAATCAGGGGGAGCGTATGCTTATTAGTTTCTTTGGGTCTAATTGTTAAATCAGTTGCTGCATTTTTGTGTTTTGGTTTGATTAAACTAGAAAAGACTACAAAGCAGAACAATTAAACTAAAAGAAGTTGTTATTGTTTGGAAAATAATTCGAATCTAACAATTATTATCCTTCATCCGCATCAAACTTTTAATCCAGCAGTAGCAAATCGAAATTATCACGCTTCAATTCGTCCAAGCCGCACCACGTTTCAAAACTTTCTCTCCCCGAAACGCAATAAAACTCACAGAAGGCATTACAAACAAAAATCTTATTAAAACGGACGTATCAATTTATATATTACTACCGCCGAACCGATTATCGAATATTATTTTTAGCACTTTCGCCCTCCCCACGCTCGAACCACATAATCATCCCGGATATAAAAAGAAAATATTACCGGGTTTCTTTTTTGCGTCGGCAACACGTCAACGTAAATGTGTGCAAACTTACCTCGGCTGGGAAAGCATAACCATTTATCGAATGCTCGGATCCGAACTGATCGTGGAGTCCGTAATGGATATGAATTTCTTGAAATTGATATTTGTAGGAGAGGGGTCCGCCGGTCACGTTGATATGGTGGCGGGTGTCATTATCTACTGTAAATATTACGCTGTGTCCTGTATTGCTTATTGAACCGCTCACCTAAAACAAAAACAAAAACTACACGTCAGCTCCACTGCTTGACGGATTACCACTGCAGCTGCATTGCAGAAATGTCTTTTTATTATTATTAATAAGAAAGAAAATTAACGATATTCGTAGAATATTGGGTTAATAATAATAGTATGAGAATCGTGTGTAACACCCTATACAGGGTGTCTACTGAATAATCTATGAAAATAAAATAGGTTAAAGCTAATGGCATGGAACCCTAAATTCCAAAAAATAAATACCTACTTTATGTCCACGGAGTTACGAGAAAATAATATTTTTCAATCGCGGTCCGGTCCTGTCAAGCGCAACGTACAAATAGTTGGACAATACAAGCAGAAGGTTCAGTCATTCGTTGGCATATCTGTACATTATGGCGAGTTATACGAATACTGAGTACCTGGACATGATTTTAATCTACGGAGAAACAGGACAAAATCTTGGAGCAGCGGAACGTCTGTACCAAGAACGATTTCCTCATCGTAGCCATCCCTGCGCTAATACCATATTCTACAACAGGTACGGGATACGGGTACTGTAATGCTGCACTATGAAGGTCGTGTACCGCAAATATCACGTCGAATGCAACGAACGAACAAGACAACCTTCTCCATCTCGTAGAAATGAATCCAGGGATAAGTACGAGAACTGCCGCAAGACAATCAAATATTTCCCATTGTAATGGAACCCGTAATTTTGATTTTATTCCAGGTTTAGGTAACCACCCTGAATGGGCAGATTTGCGTTAATTACCCCGACTGTATATATTTGTTCATTAGAATTTAAGTTTAGTTTTAAGAATGATAACGTATTAATGAGAAAGTGTTTATGTGATGGAGCCAAAACAAAACTGCTAACGTATACACAATTCATCGCTCGGCACCACACGTATGAATCAGTGGACAAGTGGATATAATATAACGATGCAATGACATCACCAGGGTTCCATATCTCGCGCTAAACCTCATATACATATACCTAAATTCGAAAACGATATTAATTAGTAGTTGGTTGAGTGCCTGGGTAACCGAACGACTAGTTGGGGGCTAAGTGAAAAAGTAAGGTACAAAAAAGGTGACTTCAACGGTTCAAATTAGTGATTTAGTCCGGGTCTTGCTAAAGTAATAGAAAACGGTTTATCAAAACTAAAAAAGATAACCTAAGCAGCAGGGAAACCCGGAAGTTAATTGTGCAACGTCTATCAGCAAATGATTTTCCTCGACGGGTTGCCTCTTGTGAATGGTTTCGTCAAACAGAAATTCATCTTCCAAACCTTCGATCCGTGATCTGTTTACTGACGAATGCCGCTTCATAAAAGATGGTGGGTTGAATTACCACAATATTCATCATTGGTCTGACGGAATCCCACACGATATCCACCAGAGTTCATCCCAACATAGGATATCAATAAATGTGTGGGTCGGTATTCCGACCCACACATTTATTGGGCGATCATTTATTTGAGTCACATGTACTTCCCCAAAGATGAAATGCTGTAGGTTATTTAAATTTTCTGCAGAATACGTTGTCTGATTACTTGGACGACATATCACTACGAGAGCAAATGTGGTTCATGCATGATGGGGCACCCCCACACGTTGCTCGACTTGTGCAGGAACATTTAAACCGGAGATTTGCACATTGGATAGGCCGAGGAGGAACGGTTGAACGGTTCGAACGATTTGAATCCGTTGGACTTTTTCCTGAAACAGAAGCGTGGCTCCGAGCTCATGGTGATCATTTCGAATATCTACTGCTCTAAGATTTTGTCCCGTTTCTCACCAAACAGTTATTTTCAGGACCACCACGGATTATTTGAAAAGAAAGAAAAACTACAAATTGCGAACGGGATCTCAAACAATAAATTATTTAGTACCGAATCATTAGGTATTAGTAGCCGTACTTTAATATTGCAAGAAGCTGTAATGAAAAAAACAGAAACACCAAATTCCTACAACAATAAAAGTCATAGAAATGAAAAAATCAATAGAAGATTGGTCTTGTTATAAACATTTATGACTAGTCATATGTACAATTATTAAGAGTGCAGCAAAATTTCTACGTAAACAAATTCATTCATGGAATACACTAAACATTTATTTCCTCGTTTATTTACATATCAATATCATTCAACTTAATCACTGCTTTTCTTGTATACACGTGTCAGGCCCGGATTTAACACAATTTATTTAACAAGATTTCCTAATTATTAAAGCAAACATTATTTTAAAATATGGTCGTAATTTTTTTGGATTTACTTTTCTTGTGATATCAGTTTTATGCTGTTTAATTTTCCGACCCTATTCATTTGACACCCTGTATAAACGCATTTATTGAAATCGAATATCGTACATACACAGACCGAGCTCTTTGTTACAACAACCACAATAACTTCCGATATAAACCGTGCAATAGAGTGGATTACTAAAATGCAATCCTAGTGTGAGATAGTTCAGCATAAGCCCGAGTTGTCGTCATAAGCATATATCTAAGCTGAACGTAAGCTACTTACCCGGTGTTTGTCGATGTGTAAAGGACGAAGGTTGGGGTCGAAGAGCAGCTTATTTGGTTCTAGATTAACTGGAGACTGTCTTCTACCCTTGTTGCATAGTGACCATTCCGGATTTATCAAACCCCAGAAAGCTGGCCCTGAAAATAAATCTTTCGCTGGATTACGTTAACACTGTACATTCTCGTCAGATGCGTGTTATATTATATCGGTGTAATACATTTTAATAAAATGAAACAAAATATAATTTCATGAATTCTATTAATTCCAGCGAAATTTGCATTTATAGTATTACTTCTGTTCTCAATGCATTCCCAAATCAATTTTCATACCGATGTAAATGCATTAATATTTACTGACACAATTCAATTCAAATACAACACCACCTGTCGTGTATTTCACGACCAAAATCCGTATTATAAAATAATACGCATTCCTATTATTTAATTTGAAATTTTTCACCTTAGCCTATTTAATAGTACCAATTTGGATCG
>ML218297.1:19296-32168 GCA_004785975.1 Popillia japonica | reverse complement strand
AAACTTATTTTATATATATTACGATATTACCGACTAATTTTGAAGAGTGCCCTCTAGAGACCAATAGATCAACCTGAATGAAGCTGAATATCACGAAACGATATATCTCCACCTTGCTATCTATCTATCTTCATCACACTTCTATATAGCCAATACGAATAGTATCTAGGCGTATGTCTTCTTAACGCAACGACTCATATATCTTATTTACATTTCTTTCTAACGTACATTAAATATCGGCGATTAATGTTTTACGTACATCTTTGCTAAACTACATTGTTAATGACGTAACGGACAAGATCCAAAAATTCAACTATATGTACGGTACATAGGTACATACATACATACATGCTTGCATTATGGTAGTTTCGCATGTTATCCGAGGATTGGGTTTGTATTCCGCGAGAAGCTCGGTAGCGGGAAATTAGCGCCAACAGGGTGTCAAGTTGTCTTCGTCCTAAATTCACAAACTCCCGACAGTATTTCCTTGTCATTTTTCATGTTTCATAAGGTGAACAGGTTCGCGATTGCAGCGGTGCTCAGTTAACTAGGTAAGCTAGTTAGGACGTTGCTGCTCTCCATTCATTTCCATTAAGACGAAATTGCAATATAAATGTCAAAGGAAAGGTCTCTGATTACCTAGTACGGTTTCATTTAGTGTTAGCGTCGTTTTCTAATCGATATTTACTTGTTTCGAAATATCAAACGTCTACGGAGCGACCTAGAGACCTTCGTATCGAAAAGAATGCGGACGCAATTTCTATTTGATTTTAAAATACGTTTTTTTCTGTCTATTTATTTGTTTGGAATTGATGGGGAAGTTTACTTTGGATAAAAGTATTTCCTTGTCCTCGCCATCATAAATATATAACAAACCGAGAGGTAATAAAATCAGATGAGATTCTGTTCTGAGGCGAAATCGCGGGACTATAAAATTTTTAAAAGCAATATGCGTTATGACGTAGTGATTTTACCGTCTGCAAAAGGATGCATAATTTAAAAAAAATACCTACTATCATTCATAAAGCCTACGTTGTTTTCCAGGAATCAAGGATGACAAAATTTAAATACCTGAAGCAGTCATACAACAAACGGCCGCAAATTTGGAGCTTGTCGTTCCACATATTAACTTTTCTGCTTTTGGGGAAAAAAAATCTTGGAATTTTATCGTAATTAGACTAGGAATCAGACAGATTACGTTAAGATCTTCCTCTGACTGCAACACCCCCATATTCACATTTAAAAAATTAAAAATATTCGCTTCAGTAAAATTTATGAAATCCTCTTAAAGTTAAATATACAGGGTGTTTCCTAAATAATCTAAAATATTATATGGGGCGCTTCGTCACTCAGTTTTAAGACGAAAAGTTCATATAAACATGTGTGATAAGTCTTGTCGTTAATGAGATACAGGGTGTTGAATTGTTTGTAATAAATCAGCTGTGATTGTATTTGAAATTAATTTTTCCTGGTGACGCTACTGGTTTCTAGAAGTAATACGAAAAACATGCTTATTAGAAGTGACGTTTGAAGTAACGTTGACAACTGTGTCAAACCTAAAAACCAACGCAAACAACGAACAATAAATTTTTAATAATACGATCTTTTTGTGTTAAGTTAACAACGATGTTTGTGTTTACTAATGCTGAAATGGCTAATATGCACTTCTTGTATGGATTAGCTAATGGTAGTGCCTTAGAGGCTAGACGTATGTATGCCCAGCGTTATCCTAATAATCGTTTACCATGTTCAGATACGTTTACTAAGCTACATATTCGTTTACAAGAAACTGCAACTTTTGCCAAATCAAAGAATACTATTGGACGATCCAGAACTGTGAGAACTCCACAATTGGAAAACCAGATTCTTCAAATAATTGATCAACATCCAGAAACGAGTACCAGAAAAATTGCTGATGAACTAAATGTTGGTAACAGAATTGTTTGGAATATTTTAAAAGATAACTTATTGTATTCATATCACGTTCAACGTGTACAACATTTGCTACCTACTGACTATCCGCTTCGCATACAGTATTGCCAATGGATTTTAAATAAAATAGCAAACAATCCCAATTTCGCTGCCGATATTCTGTTTACGGATGAAGCCAACTTTTCAAGACATGGCATTATGAATTTTCATAATGACCACATATGGGCAAATGTAAATCCACATGCCATAATTGTAAAAAGATTTCAACAAACATTTTCGGTCAATGTTTGGTTTGGCATCATCGCAGATTTTTTAATAGGACCATTTTTCCTTCCTGCACGGTTGACCGGTGCGACATATCTTCATTTTCTAGACAATGAACTTCGAGTTCTTTTAGAAGATGTACCTCTTATTATTAGAAGGCGCATGTGGTTCATGCATGATGGAGCTCCTCCGCATTTTTCATTGATTGTTCGCGAGTTTTTAAATAACATTTTTCCAGACCATTGGATCGGACGAGGATCTCCACATCCGTGGCCCCCTAGATCACCGGGACACAATCCTCTGGATTTTTGTGTGTGGGGATATTTAAAATCGCTCATTTACACAACCCCGATATTAGACGTACAAGATCTTCAAAATCGTATCATACAAGGCTGTAATCTTATTCGTAACAAACCTGGTATCTTCGAACGTATTCGGCAATCAATTAGACATCGAGCAGATGCTTGCATTTTAGCTGCAGGTGGACATTTTGAACATATGCTCTGAAATATAATATTTTCTCTTTAACACATGTTGTTGCTTCTAATAAAATAATAAAACACCCTGTATCTCATTAACGACAAGACTTATCATACATGTTTATATGAACTTTTCGTCTTAAAATTGAGTGACGAAGCGCCCCATATAATATTTTAGATTACTTAGGAAACACCCTGTATAAATGTATTAAACTAAATATGATTTGGGGCAAATACGAATACATTATTGGATTGTGATTTGCTTAATACTTTCTTCCTGTTGTAAATACATAGTTGACAAGCCTAGATGACGAATGTTCAATTAGTAACCAATGGAAAACCTGGAATCATATGAGAACGCTATACTGTAGGTACTATCGCAGGTACTATCCAAATAATCAAAAAAAAACATGAGGAACTACCTGAAGTTCACTTTGTTCCTGTTCTTCTTCTTGACGTGTACATACATCAGATGGTAGTAGCGTTATATTGGCTTTGAGGACATCGGTTGATTGCGCATTATTGGCATTGACCTGCGACTTCAGAAAACTTCACAAGAAAAAGTCTAGTGGGTTCAAATTGCACGATCTTGGTGGCTAATTCACTTCACCTCTGCGGAAGATATCCATACTATCAAATGTTGTCCACATGCATATCGTTCTTCTTCTTCTTAATCGTTTGCCTTCTACCGTTAGGTGTAGGCCTAGGAGTTGAGTTATTCTTTATTTCTACATATTTCTCGCAAGTTTTCTTATGTCCTTCCACGCGATGCCCCTCTGCTCTGCTTCCTCTCTTACTCTCTCCTCCCATGTTTTTCTCGTCCTTCCTCTCGGATTTCTTCCTTGTACTTTTGTTTCCGTAATTCTTTTTGTCATTCTGTCGTCTTTCAGTCGGATCACATGCCCTATCCATCTTAGTTGATTTTCCCCTACCGACTCACTTTTCAGCTCTTCTCTAAACACATCATTTCTTATTCTGTCTCTCCTATTTTTGCCCTGTATCTTTCTCAGAAATCTCATATCAACGGCATTTATTCCAGATTTGTACTTATTTGTTACCGTCCAAGATTCGCTGTTATACAACATTACCGGTCTTACAATTGTCTTGATAACTTCGGTTTTTATTTATTTTCCTATTTCCCGTTTTTTCCAGGAATGATATCTTCAGCGAATTAAACATTTTCCTACTTTTTTTACTCTTTCACTCATTTCTTTGTCAAGTTTCCCATTCTTTTCGATAAACGTTCCCAAATATTTGTATCCCTCCACTTGTTCTATATTTTCTCCCTTCAGATGTATCTCGTGTCTTCTTTTTTGTTTGCTATGATCATGCTTTTTGTTTTCTTCATATTAATTTTCATGTTTGTTTTGTGCAGTGCATCGTTCAATATCTCTAGGTTATATTGATTCAGCCAAAAGTACCATATCATCAGCGAACATCAGTTCCGATATTTTCACCTCTTCCATCTTAGTGTCCAATTATTAATTTCTTCATCTTACTTTTCGCTTTTTTTATTGCTTCATCCATAACTACTACTGTGAACAGCACAGGGCTCAAACTACATCCCTGCCTGACGCCTATTTCTGTTGTAAATTTTCTGGAGTGTTCGTTATTTATTCTGACCACATTTGAGTTATGATCATTAACTTTGAGCTTTTGGGTCAGTTGGATCTTGTCGAGATGCAGTCCCAAATCCTGACGCAAAATCACCAAGTTTTGTGCATGGCGAGGAATTCACTGGGTAGGATTCTCCTGCACACGTCCATGGTCACCAGCAATGTTCTCGTGTGATCTGGCACTCCTTTGACAGAAGGATGTTGGCTCAATAAGATCTTATTAACCTAATTTTCTGGTAATTGAAGTGGGAGAAACTGTCTTGTTTTGAATGTACATGCAAATTTTAGTATAACATTAACTCTGCCTTTGTCTCTCCGAAGGGCAAGAAAGTGTAAATCCATCTAATCCAGCTCTAGAGAGACAAGTCCCTGATGAATCACCAATAATGTATGTATCTATTGGCCGTAAAACCCTTAAAATATTGATAAAAAAGTTAATATTTCCAATTATGATGTTGGCAAATTTCGTTGCCAACACCTTTCACTCTCTTAGGAGCAGAATTTCGAAAAATCTCTTCTTATAACAATTCAAATCGGTAGTTTGAGCTGGGAGCTGATATGTCATTTGGGGCCAACTATTCTTACAATATACATACAATTTGGGACTGGATTTAGGTGGCTAAATTTAGATTTTGTAGATTTCCAGGAATTTTAACTGGGGTTCGTAGTTGATGTGGATTCTTTTAGGGTTGGTAGAAAATTTTTGTGATTTTAATTATCCGGATCAGCTTATTGGTCGAATCAGATTGATTTATTGGTGGTTAACTAATCTAGGCATTTCCATGATTCAACCTACACCGCACTGGAAGTCAATCTGGGACCATTGACTTATCTAAAAGTATTTGTAGAAAATAAAATTTTCATTGGAGACGTAAATAAGACCATTTTGAAATATTTAAATTATCAGATTGGTTTGGTTAAAAAGAAGCCAGGAAGAAACGGAAGGCACAAGGAATCAACCAAGAGCAGCAGGACTGAAAAAGCTAAAAAGGAAGCCAGACATACTGTACAGGATTTACAGAAACCAACTGCCATAGCAGTCTATCCGGTAGAACAAAGTTTACATAGATGAGTTGTTGGTAGTAAAGCATGGTAACCATTGAAAGAGACGGAAACGATTGTACCAAAGATGGCAGTGAACTATTGAAGATTGGAATCGCATACTATGATCGAGTGGACAAATCCAAATTTCAAATATTTGGCAGTAGGAGACGCCAGTCTATGATGACCATCGTCGGTGAAGATAACAATCCAGCTTGGGTATAGACTATTCCTAAGTACGATGGAGGCTTAATTCCTATTTGAACTGAATAAGGGTTGTTAGAGTTGGCTTACTGATCAGAATTGAGGCTTGGCTTCCCGCCGTGCGTTATCGCAACATTTTACAAGAATATACAATACCTGCAGGGGCTGGGTTACTGCTCGGATTATCAGGCAGTGTCTTAGTGAATAAAAAAAATGAAAACATGAGGTGGCCACCGCGCAATTTAATTGTCAAAACTTTAATTTTCGTTCCAAGCAACATCTAATTTAACTTTGACTTATAGTTTGTTTACGACAACAAACGAGGCACGTCATCAATACACGTTGTAATGGCGGTAGGTACACCTTATTGCCAAATCTTTTCTCTAATAGGTTATATATTAAGTCATTGATATGCAATTCGCTTTCATATTCTCGAGATGGCAACATCGTACAGCACAGGCACCTAGCCTCGTTTGTTATCGTAAACAGACTATACATTAAGGTATTTATATTTAGTATCAATCGCATGCTTTAGGTGCTGTGCTAATTTCACCACCTTTACTCATAGCAGCCATAGATTTGTTTTTTGCGATTATTAAATTGATATAAAATAAATATGTAGGTATATCTTTACAGTCCAGCTACATGCTTGGCGGTCGTAATATACAATCGCCACCGTTAAAGGAAAAGGAAACGGTGGTCAGATAGAGGATCGAGGTACACGACCGTATAACTCATATATCATTATAAACAGATTTGTGTCAGTGAAAACCCTTCTAGAATGAAGGATTACAGAAATGCTCGATAGGTAACAGTTACTATCAGCTACTGTTAAGTCTGAAGCGTAGCTCCGGATCACGTGGCTAGGCGGAGGGAATTATATTGTCCGTTGGCACGAGCTTTTCCACTTCCATTTACTTAATTAAATGTTATATTTTGACAATGCACGAGGAGCAACTCTGCGGTATGAATTACTTATTGCCGTCATTAAAGTAACGTTCATCCTCACTTTTATTACTCTGCTTAGTTACCTACCTCTACAAGGTATATATATTCCTCCTAACATTGTTTCAACATGCATCGCCTGCCTTACCTCCTAGTCGTTATATAGAGAGCTTTTATCGCTACATTATTTGGTAAATTAACATACTGGGATAATATAAAAGTGAAGAGATGGGTGGCTGCTTCGAGATATAAAATTAGCAGGGGAGGAGCTGCATGATATCTCCGAATTAATCATGAATAATTGCGAAAAATTTTCCGATGTTTTATTGCTCTTTCTGGTAGTAAATTCTCTTTTACGAGAAGCTTGCGTATCATAATAAAATTATCGAAGGTTTAGTCGGCGGGCATTTAATTTCTTAAATGGTATTTAAATTAAATTTCAGAATTACTTACAAAATAAGGAATACGCGACAGAGTATCTACCACACGTTCGATAATCAGTAATAGTTGACTGCTCCGCCTAAATTAGTCGAGTGTACAACGACTACTAAGAAATTCTACGCTCGTAAGCTATATTGACTATAACTTATGAGTTTTAACGGACGGTGGGAGCGGTATGATGGACCTGTGGTATACGGTTAGATCGCGTGTTCGTCCTGTGACGCTTTCAACGCCCTGTAACGCCTTACAAGGCTGGTATGCCAGTGAATATATTGCGTATCGAGTAGGGCCGATCCTCGACAAACTTTCCAACTGTTAATCTTTAATCTACAGGTCAATTTTTCGTATTAGCGTGTTATTGATGGCCGGCAGTACATTTCCTGTGTTAATTCTCTTTTTAATATTCCTGTCAATATCTTATCGTTTTTATTAAATTAATTCATTGATTTAGAAGCTATTGTAGTGGTTTACGGAAAAATAGACATAGAGTTAGAGCATTATGACTCAACATTTTTTCCAAGATTCGACGATGAAGCGGTTAGTATGGCAGTATGTTAGGTCTGGTATGGAGAAATTGGATTTGAATCCTGGTTCCGCTTTTGAAATCATGTTTTTCAAAAAAAGACGGTCTATAGGTGTTGGTTCCATAATAACTATGATGGGCACCCAAATCACAACCACAACCTCGGCAATTAGCGTGAGCTGTGGAAGAGCATGGATTGCTCTTGGAATAGATGCCAATGCTACTAGTTCCAGTAGCTTATCTAAACTACTTGTTCATGTTTGTGGTTAGATTGCTTGCTATCTTATATGGGATCTTCTAACAGTTTAGCTTATTTGGCTGGTTTGGCATATCATATGCGTGCTGAAGTGATGTCTTCTCAGAAAACCCAGTAACTGTTCATCTATTTTTGTATAGTTATGCATGGAGGTGGTTGAATTCTTTGACAAAATATTGCATATATGACTAATATGAACCAACCTACTTTCTTGTTTGTATTGTTGTTTCGCTACAGAGGTCTTTGTTTACTAATAGTTGGTCAATAGTCCAAAACTCGAAATATGCTTCCTATTTTCTGTTCACGACTTCACTTCTGGTCAGTGTCTTCATGGTGTGAATCGTATTAAGTCTCTTTCGTTCATAATTAATCTCCAATCTTCTCCAAACCCTTGCTTTGAGGATAATGATGTCCTAATGTAGAATAAGTGGGTATTATTACACAAGTGATATGAAAATACGCTGTATGGTGCGTAATCAAGTTGCTTCCAGTCAAACGATGCTATGAGACCTTCAGTTCGGACAGTTGTATACAGCTGGGCATTGTCGTGTAGCAAGATGATTCCTCTACGTAGCATGCCGCGCCTTTTGTTTGGGATTCCTCGACGCAGTCTTCTTAATGACTCAAACTAATTTTCAGAATCTATAGTTTCAATACGAGGGAAAAGGTGACAAGCGATACTCGTTTCCTATCCCAAAACACGGTAGGTACATATGATTTTCCTGATTGAAATAGTCTGTTTGAATCTCACCTTGTTGGGTGATGTTGCATGCCGCCATTCCATAGATTGCTGCTTTGGTACCAGCGTAACGTAGGCCATCCACGTTTCATCCTCTATGACAATTTGGTTTAAGAAATCATCACCCTCAGCAGCATAACGGACAAAGATTGTCGAAGCCTAAACGTTTCCCCACATTCGGCACAGTTTCCGATAATGTAAACGTTTGGTCGCAATTTCATACAGAATACTTCTTGAAGCTTGAGAAAATTTCTGGAGTCAATCTTTGCAAGACTTGTATTTGGTCGAATCTTATACAAGCCTGAAGCAGTTTGGTGTAGTTTTTGGCCTTTTTGATGAGGCCATTGCAACATTTCTAGTATACATAGGTTGGTTTATTTTATAGTTGGCGTGTGCCTGATGCTAGTATAGCTTCACGAACCTTCCAACAGGTCTCCCTATTCTAAATATAGGTCTCTATCCTTTCTTATATTCCCTCTTCTGTGAATTTATTGGTACCACATTTCGTTTAAGCAACGTCTCCTACTATTTGCGGTGTAATATTTGGCTGAAAAATTTTAGATTCTATTGCATTCCCAGTGATCTACATACATGGAGGTTGTATCTAATGGATTCTATGCGCCAGCAAAGAATAAAGAACAACATGATTGGTAATAGAAGCCAACTACTACAAATTTGTTTTAAGACGATGTGATTGCTAAAGATTAGAAGCACCAACGTTCTTGAGTTGACATAGTGTGACCCTCAAAATGTTTAATTCTGTGGAGAAACAGATCACTTACACACTTCAGAGCTGCCTTCTGGAATCATTTGAACAGCTGAGAGAAAAGCATTCTGCAGAAGTTGTTCTGCATGATACTTGCATTGCTGATATTCTATTATTGTGTTTGTTTTGCCTATAACATTTTAGTCAAATAAACTGTCAATTGGCGCAAACTAATATGACAATTTTGATTTCCTTCATGAATTGATACCTTAAATGATTATATGAGGTTCGTTCTTGTTACCTTCTTTTCTTATTTTTGTCCCATTCCTTCCTTATTTTGACCATTTGTTTTCGTGTTCTTCAGTAATTATTTTCTTGTACTCGCCTCATTTTATCCTCTTTACCATTCCAAATTTCCCTTTATTTTCTTGTTTTTTCCCCAAAGTCTCCGCTGTCTCATTACCAACACAATGACTCGTTGCACAAAAGTACATGCGCTCTCTTGCACTATTCTGGTTAGAAGATTGTCAAATGTCACTATAAGCATCTACTGACAGGATTTCATGTTGGCCAAAACTTAATTTTCTTCACTTAAATCTTTAGATGCATTATACCAGGCTTTTCTGCTATATCTTTGAATTGTTGATGGCTGAGAGAAACGGAAAACATTGTTTCTTTCATTATACATCTTCCACTCCATAAATACTTTATGGCAAAAAAACTGACAAACAGTTTCAAAATGGCGGTATGATTAACAAAATCTACCTGACAAATTGTTAAAAATTTTCCTGAGGTTTAAGACTTGATGATGATATGTTGATACCTACATATGTCTATACTGGGTTTTGGCCAGATCAATCCGTATCACATCAAACATTTTATCAAAATTGAATCTTAGTATCACATGATATTTTTATTTTGTTGCAGAACTACAAACGTAGTAAGTCTCTGATTTTTTGGCTAATGTGTTTTGGATATCTAGGACAAGATGTATATGAAAAGTCAAAATTCCACTCCAAGGGGTCATCTATCACATATTGGAAGAACCTCTGATAAAAGCTAAAAAAAAAACTTAATCACAGGTAAATTTAAACAAGCCATATAAAAAATGACAGCGGTAATTGGTGATATAGGTACCACACGTACACGTGACTATTAATAGGCATATACCGTATTTAGTAAATCCGCTTATCTTCGTGTAAATTTGATCCATATCGTGGTTCGAGAGGCCTTGTATGTAGTACATACATATAACGAGATATTCTATTTTTAGTGCACAAAAGCTTTGAAATACGTAGCTACACGCAGGGTGAAATTGTATGGTGTTGTAGGTTCTGCATATGTATTTATAATTAGTTCAATGGAATACACAATGATATTGGTGCTTAATTATGCAGCTTAATTAACAATAATGTACACATTTCCATAATTATGTTAATATCTATGTATATACATAACAATAGAAGGGTGAGATGTAGTGGTGGCAACTAACGAAACATATCTGCAGGGAACTCGAGTTAACTCGACTGTAGCACAGATAAAGTTAAAGGTATAATATATTCAAAATAATTTTAGGTATGAATTCGTTATCTTAGTCTAGATCGTAGCAGCAGAAAACTTCTATCGCAACAACTGTTCCAGATATAATTTAAGGGGGCCTTGTTTAAATCGAATTCCAAATTTGGCAAAGATAAACACAGTGGAATTGGAAATCTTTCGATACGCAAGGGGGAAAAATGGGAGATATTTTACAATAAGAAGAGGAAAAACTTGATAAATGCCATCTGATGTAAAATAAAACGTACCTAATTTAATTTCACTTCCGCTCCTTCGGCAGCCAGTAGCGGAAGGAAAATTCAGAAAACGAAATAAAATTTATGCGACGTGATTTCTGTAATTGAAAAGGAAAGTTGATTATGTTGATGAGACGTAACGATAGATAAGATCAGTTAAGGCCGCACTGATTGCATTTTATCCTTAGTACGGATCTTTGTTACTCCGCGTCGCTACGGCAACGGAACAATAAGTTAACGCAAGTGACAGTTACTGTTCAACGTTTAACCTTTATATTACCCCACACGAACAACGTATTGTGATAGATTATTCCACTCTCTAATGTGGTGTTTGCAGTTCGGTTTAGATTACGAGTGAAGCCACTACGAGGTAGCGCCATCTATCAAGTTACGATATAATGACTCGTTTCTTTTCGGAATCGGGAGTTGGCTTGTCAGGGTCCCAAAACACTTAATAAAATTAATTGGGATGTACAACGACACGGGAGTAAATTGGATACTTGCTTTGCTTCTATTAAACTGTGTGGAGAGCCTAAGAAATGAGTGAGCTGATTGTAAATCACTAATTAGCAACACTTTTTGAATGGATACTTTCAAGAATTAGTAGAATGCAGTTGCAAGCAGCTTTAGAGTTAAACATGATGTTGCATTAGCTCTTATATAATTGGATTTATTTTACAGTTTCTTCACGTTACATAAATTCTAAAGGTACTAACGGTAAACCACTGCTACAGCTAGGAAATATATTGTTTGAAGTTCGCGAATCTGACTATGGAATGAACTAGATTACAAAACAAAATTACAGTTAAATGGTTTACGTAATTGGCAACATAAATTCTTTCGCAACGCTGTGTTACAGAAGTGCAAAGCTGGTTCAGGTGAAAAACCTTTACAGTGCGTTTTTTAAATCTAGATGTGCAGGTAATTTTTGTGCGCATACCGTAATGCACTCAACAATAACTTCTTGTTAAATCACAATGCCGATATTATTTGATCTTTTAAGCTACTCAATACGTAATATTTCAATGGATAATTAATAGTTCAACAAGTAATCCATTACAGAACACCCTTGTGTGCTAAGATATTAAACCTCGAACGTAATTTACAACCAGCGACTATAAATTAACTTGCCGATTCTTCGGTTATGTATTTAAGTTTTACTTCCATTCAATTGCAACTTGGACAATGAATTTTAAGCGGGCGACAATAAATCACGGCGGCGGAACCTTAGACGCAGCTTAATTCTCAACTTATACAATAAATTAAAATAATAAATTGCAATTGTAAAACTTGTTGCGAGATGTGCCGAAGACACACACAGTTAACACTGAGAGCTTATTAAATACAAAGGTTTCTAAGTTTCGATTTCGTACTGGGTCGTAGTTCCGCCGAAAGAACAAGAATACAACTGCAGGTGAGCGGAATACACTATACGAGCCAATAACGTAGAGCTCTGTACACTGTAACTAATCACTCCCATGGGAACAGGCGTAGTTTATTAATCTATATTCAGGACCTTACTTCTGTTCAACGCTGAAGTGTATATGTGAGTATTCAACAACGGATGCATATAGATCTGCATAGCTAGCTGTAACGATATATTTGGAAGTTTACATTTCGCATTTGCTCTGCGAAATCTGAGCTTTCGCCGAAGCTTACGCTAGATGTTTATCGGAGGTAATACAAGTTTCTAATTTAGGAATGTTATGTACAGAAAATGTTTTACATCAGCATAGTAATATATGTAGATGGTTCTTGAGAGTACTCCCGTGAAAGCTGCATAAGTCTTTATTAACTAACGTCGAATAAGTTCTTACTTGAAAAGGGCAATGACGAAAAAAAGGAAAACAAAGAGAAGGAGGAAAAGGAGGAGAAGAAGGAAAAGGAGGAGAAGAAGGAGAAGAAGGAGAAGAAGGAGAAGAAGGAGAAGAAG
>ML218297.1:0-19286 GCA_004785975.1 Popillia japonica | reverse complement strand
AAGGAGAAGAAGGAGAAGAAGGAGAAGAAGGAGAAGAAGGAGAAGAACGGGAAGAACGGAAAGAACGGAAAGAAGGAGACGAAAGAGAAGTAAGAGAACAAGGGAAAGAAGGAGAAGAAGGCGAAAAAGAAGAAGGAACATATAAAGACAAATTAGAAGCAAAACGTGCAGTTCTAGCTTTGATCACCCCTGGGCGGGGAATAGGCGCTGAGACGTGGTCAAGGGAGCTGACAAACAAAGTCTTGTTTGACAGGTAAGACGGGACCAACACAACCAGTCGGGTGCACCAAGTTACAGTACGAAATTCAACCCCCTCAAGGATGCTACATTTGTCAAATAAAACTCATCAGCAAGCAGACCAGAATGCATCAAGGCATTGTATGAGGTAGATTATTAATGTGTTAAAAGAAATAAAACGGATCCAAAACGGATCCCTGCCGAACTGCCGAATGTATCACTTCGGGTTCCAAACCCAGCATCCTTCTCGTCCATGAAATTTCCTGACATCGTCCTTTCTTCGTGGAGACAGCTTTAAATGACAAAATATTTAGAATTAGGAAAGCTTTTGATTGATTTTTCAGTTAACACTGGTCAAAGTGCATTGTTGCCTGGTGGTAATGGGAGGCGGTGGTTGAGGTTTAACAGATCTAACATTCTTACCACTGCGGGGAATTCAGCTGGTCATCGTAGTAAGGAGGGTAAAGCATAGAGGCGAATTTCTTTTCCTGCACCATATTCCCAAAAAGGCACCTTTTCGGTGATGTATTTAGAAAGTTCTAGGATGGAATTTACATTGATTTCTATATAAAATTAGCTACTGTATACAAAACATCAGTCAAAGAATATTATTGAGAGACACGATACGCCATCTGGCGTTGTTGGAAGGAATAGTTTTGGTTTAGTGCAGAACACTGTTTGGTTGAATGTAGCCAATACTGTTTGAGACTACTTGTTGGTATCACCATGCAAGCGATGGATTTGTGAGTAGGAAGTTCAGGTTTTAATCCTATACAGCACATTTGAAAAGATCTAAAGATAAATCTAAAAATAAGATAAGTAAGAGTAGTAACGCAAAATTTACCTATGACCACCAATGACACTTTAGAAACTGCAAGATGTTCTCGATAGATGATAACCAGCTATTGCCAGTGGTCATCAGTTTTTCTTCGTCTGCAAAATGGTCAGGCCAGGAGTGTAGGAGCTAGTCAAAATGTTAAAGCCTAGATTGCCAATGACAGCTGATTTTCTACATTTCATTTTTCTTGGACTGTAGCCAGGTGGGTCAAAAATAATCTCAAAACTACAAAATACTGTGGCCATGAGTTTTTCAGGAGATGGAAAGAGCAGACATTTTTTTTATCCCTTTGACTGCGGAGAGTGACTTCTTGCAACAAATCATCTAGACTTTTATTAACCTTGGCCAAAATGGTCTTAAGCTTAACTTTATGAGTCCATCTTTGCAGTTCATATCAAAGGGAAAAAGGGGTTCATACTAACAACTGACATCGTCCTTTTTTCGTGGAGACAGCTTTAACTGACAAAATATTTAGAATTAGGAAAGCTTTTGATCGATTTTTCAGTTAACACTGGTCAAAGTGCATTGTTGCCTGGTGGTAATGGGAGGCGGTGGTTGAGGTTTAACAGATCTAACATTCTTACCACTGCGGGTATCCAGCTGGTCATCGTAGTAAGGAGGGTAAAGCATAGAGACGGATTTTTTTCCTGCACCGTATTCCCAAAAAGGCACCTTTTCGGTGATGTATTTAGAAAGTTCTAGGATGGAATTTACATTGATTTTCATATACATAGAATTAGCTACTGTATACAAAACATCAGTCAAAGAGTATTATTGAGAAACACGATACGCCATCTGGCGTTGTTGTAAGGAATAATTTTGTTTTACTGCAGAACACTGTTTGGTTGAATGTAGCCAATACTGTTTGAGACTACTTGCTTGGTATCACCATGCAAGCGATGGATTTGTGAGTAGGAAGTTCACGTTTTAATCCTATACAGCATCTTTGAAAAGATCTAAAGATAAATCTATAACTAAGATAAGTAAGAGTAGTAACGCAAAATTTACCAATGGTCACCAATGACACTTTAGAAAATGCAAGATGTTCTCGATAGATGATAACCAGCTATTGCCAGTGGTCATCACTTTTTCATCGTCTGCAAAATGATCAGGCCAAGAGTGTAAGGGCTAGTTAAAATTTTAAAGTCTAGATTGCGAATGACAGCTGGTTTTCTACATTTCATTTTTCTTGGACTGTAGCCAGGTGGGTCAAAAATAATCTCAAAACTACAAAATACTGTGGCCATGAGTTTTTCAGGAGATGGAAATCTACTCTCTTTGACTGCGGAGAGTGACTTCTTGCAACAAATCATCTAGACTTTTATTAATCTTGGCCAAAATCGTCTTAAGCTTGACTTTATGAGTGCATCATAGGGATCATATCATATCATATCATATATCATATCAAATACTAACAAATCTTTGCAGTTTAAACCAATTTTTTGTTTTCTGATTTAATGGTGCACGACCATGCAGTACTTCTAAAGAATACGGCCACATCATCCATTGTTGTAGACTAGATAACTATTGGCACCATACAATCTGCTAGCTAATTATCTTGGATAAAGTAAACATTTTTAAATCTTGCGGGTCCAAACTGCCTGCCATTAAATGGCCGACATAACCTAACATAACTTCCACGTATAATAGAAATATATACATATTTATGATAGCAGAAGCTATCGACGGGTTTTATTGGAAACTAACTGATGGTGCAAATTTAATCGCCCTCTATCGGAGAAACATTATTATTCATTATTCTAAAATAGTATTCCATTACGACGAAATATATCCATTGGCACCCATTGATAATGTTTAATTGTCATTAGCAACGCAATATAATTGAGCATATTGATTCGGCATAATTGGAAATTCCTATTAACGGAAATGATAGCTTTTTAGCTTGCTTTTACGCTCAAATTATTCAATTCAACGTTCGCTATAAGTACGCGTACCAAACAGCTCTCTAATATAATTGTCTTGCTCTCCTTATATTAGTTCTGGCGAAAATCTTAAAGGAAACATGTTGAGGAGGCCGCCGAGGAAGAGAGCCGGCAATAGTACTCCCGTAGTTGCAAGACGGATTTCGAGAAACCTCAAGTGTCTGTGAATCTATTGTTGATACAGGAAGTTGGAATTGTGTGCCTCCGACATAAATATTATTCAACAAAAGAGCTCCTCATAATGGAATATAAAGCATCCCCACTGTACTTGAATCAAACGTCTGACTTTCGACAAAGTCGAGTATTATCCACATTGAATAGAAAATTTTTATTGTCAGCGCTATAAATGAATATCGTTGATAAATTTATCGTTAGTTTCCGTCAGCGATATTATTATTGCCAGATTCTTAAACAATATTGAATAGAATTGGAGCAATGTATGCATATACTAGGATTATAAACAATTGGAAATTGCATCCGCTTTTGTTATGGGGAACGAGAAAATTAATTGTGTCAGTTATACAGTATGCATGAAGCTATACCCCGTAAAGGTGATAGACGGTATACTGCCGTTGTTATTTATTAAAATAGAATGAGTCACGAGAAACTGTACTTAATGTAGGAATTAAAATATTATCTGAAATTATATATAATTGCAACGCAATTTAAAATAATGTATCGACCAATTAGATTTCTTCATATTACAAAGGCACGTAAGTGCATATCTTCGTTCATATCGTGTATATTCAAATATTTTGATTGTATAAGTACTAGTTTGTGAAGATTGCTCTATTTGGAGATTTTTGTACTTGCCATTAATTTTGTTGTTGAACTTTACTTAAAGTAGCAGGATAAATTTGATGATCTACATATTAGGAAATACCAGATCAAGAGGTCTAACATTCTTTTGAAGAAGGTCATTGGGTATTAGAAGTTTATATTTTTGGGTGGTCATATCACGGCTAGGAACATGTTCCAAACAGCTGCTTGATCGGAGAACCCATTGGTATAGCACTGTGTGAAGTTGGATACTCACAGGTCACTACTCAGTACTGTTACCTAAAACATGCTAGAGGCGAACCACAGAAATAAACGATTTCTTTTCTCACCATTTTATTAGAACGTAATAATCTGGAGTTTTGCTTTTGATCACATTTTTTTCAATTTGTACACAGAAATAGCTTTCTTTTTATAGGACAATACACTGGCTAGCTACTAGGCAAATGTGGAAAATAAATCGTCTGGAGCAAATCCTGCTAGTGGTTAAACGTTCAGCACAGGTATAAAACGTGTTGATAAAGTAGTACCCCTTTTCCCTACTCATTCAACGTACCTACTTACATGCGTAGGTCTTTGCAGAACGCTTTGCTTAAAGGTAGTGTAAAACAGTAGAAGCTTCGAATGATATTGCCAGAACGCATTTTTGGCATAATTTTAAAAGGAATGACATCACTCTTGGTTGACCAACCCCAATGATCCTCTTTAGATTCTCGTAACTTTAAGATTATGAACTTTGTGGGTAGTGGGACCACCCCTAGAATTAAAATGGCACCTCCAAAACGCATCTTTGGCATATTTTTCAATCGAGAGAAATCTCTGTGGGTTGACCAACTAACATGATTCTCTTTAGATCCCGGTAACTTTAAGAATATGAACTTCGTTTAGTAGTGGAGTTAAGATGACATCGTTAAAATGCATTTTTAGCATATTTTTCAATTGAACAATACCACTGATAGTTAACCAATTCACATGATACTCTTTAGTTCTACGTAGCTGTAAGATTATGAACTTTGTGGGTAGTGGGGCCATCCCTGGAGTTAAGCTGACATCGTCAAAACGCATCTTTGGCATATTTTTCAATAGAGGAAAACCTCTGTGGATTGATCAACCAACATGACCCTCTTTAGATCCCGGTAACTTTAAGAATATGAACTTCGTTTAGTAGTGGAGCCAGCTTTAGAGTTAAGTTGACATCGTCAAAATGCATTTTTGGCATACTTTTCAATTGGATGATACCACTGTTGGTTGACCAACTCCCATGATGCTCCTTAGATCTATGTAGCTTTAAGATTGAGAACTTTGTGGGTAGTGGGGCCACCCCTAGAGTTAAGCTGACATCGTCAAAACGCATCTTTGGCATATTTTTCAATAGAGGATAACCTCTATGGATTGATCAACCAAGATGATCCTCTTTAGATCCCGGTAAGTTTAAGAATATGAACTTCGTGAGTAGTGGAGCCAGCTTTAGAGTTAAGATGACATCGCCAAAACGCATCTTTAGCAAATTTTTCAATTGAATGATACCACTGCTGGTTAACCAACTCCCATGATGCTCTTTAGATCTACGTAGCTTTAAGATTATAAGCTTTGTGGGTAGTGAGGCCACCCCTAAAGTTAAGCTGACATCGTTAAAACGCATCTTTGGCATATTTTTCAATAGATGAAAACCTCTGTGGATTGACCAACCGACATGATCCTCTTTAGATCCCGGTAACTTTAAGAATATGAAGTTCGTGAGTAGTGGAGCCAGTTAGTTAGTTAGTAGGAGTTAAGATGACATCTTCAAAATGCATTTTTGGCATATTTTCAATTGGGTGATACCACTGTTGGTTGACCAACTCTCATGATGCTCTTTAGATCTACATAGCTTTAAGATTATGAACTTTGTGGGTAGTGGGGCTACTCTTAGAGTTAAGATGACGTCGCCAAAACGCATCTTCGGTATACTTTTCAATAGAGTGAAAAGTTTGTGGGTTGAGCAACCAACATGATCCTCTTTAGATCCCTGTAAGTATAAGAATATGAACTTCGTGAGTAGTGGAGCCAGCTTTGGAGTTAAGATGACATCGTCAAAATGCATTTTTGGCATATCCGTCAATTGGATGACACCACTGTTGGTTGACCAACTCCCATGACGCTCTTTAGATCTACGAAGCTTTAAAATTATGAAGTGGGTGAATGTGGGTAGTGGGGCCACCCCTAGAGTTAAGATGACGTCGCCAAAACGCATCTTTGTGATATTTTTCAATTGAACGATACCACTGTAGTTTGGTCGACCGTAACGATCTTCTTTAGATTATGAATTTGGTAGGTAGTGAGGCCACCCCATAGAGTTAAAACGGCTAAACGACCTTCTCCCCTGTCTGGGCCAAAACAGAAGCTCTACAGGTACCATTTCCTTGTAAGATTTTTTTTTGTTTTTTGCTGTACATGCTTAAACATGGACATTACATTTTTAGCTAAAGTACACCGCAAAAAAATAATCGATATATTATAGCATTCCAAATAGAGTGCAGTTAGAGTGGTACCGTCAGTGTGCTTTAGAGGACCAGAAGTATTTTTGACCTCTTGAATAAGAAAGAAGCACTTGCCTATCAGACCACACACTGAAGAATATTATTTTACAGATCAGGCTTTTGTGCGATATGATATCAGAGGCCACATGTTATCTAAGTCAGAAAAAACTCTCCATAAGATTTGCATGATGATGTTCAAACTTTTACAAAGTAATGTAGACTTCAGCATGCTCTTCTAATAGTTAAAGGTAGATTTAAGTAAGTTAATGTTGAATGGATGTCAGGTAGTTTTGGTAAAGTACACAACAGAAGTCAACAACGTGAAACAAAAACAAAAAATACACAACACCTAATCTAGATTTAAACGTCGATTATTTTAATCTCTGGGTAATTCAAAAAGATAATGCCATTACAATAGATTAACTCTGACGCTCTCGTAGCGGAACATTCAAAAAATATCAACGTAAATTCTCGGAAAGGTGTAACATGGAAAAAAGGGTGGCAGTCAATTTAAACTGTCTGGGGAATCGAAGCAGTACAGAGTAGCTATTCCACGGTTCAAATCAACTCATTGGGAAAATGAGGTTTTTTTGCTGGCAGTTTCCGACATCTAGTACACGTGCGACCTGGCAATGTTCTCCTGGCAGGTTGAAGGACTTGCAAATGACTTGTTTCAGTGTAGTCGGGAGAGAATTCAACTGCTCCGTCTTTAAAGCGACCGTGTGTGTTTCCCCTCTTGTTTATATACATTATTTCAATACGTGATTTTCTCATAATAGTTGAATGGATTCGCGCAATGAGCTTCTCTCGAACTCCGATAATATAATAAAATTCCGTAGTAAAAAAAGAAAGAAGGAAGGCGATGCTTGAGTTTTCGCGACGAAAATGTTTACGTAAGCTCTTTAACGGTAGTCGTAGAGCGGGGATTTTCTACATGGTGTTATAACTTTGAACTCTTTGATGTAGCTACGGAATAATAATTAGCTGCGATTACCAACGGTACGGGGCCGAAGGTAACATGATGTGCCAATCTTTGAATGTACGTAAGCTTTTGATTTTCACCTTCATGAGGTCGATCGATTCTGCTAGACTTTATGCACGGCTTATTACGTGAAAGTAATTATTTCGAGAACGGATCTAATTAAACAGTAAAGCTGTAACAGCATTCACAGGTAACGCGGTTCTTAAACAAACACACCCGCTTGATGTCTACTCGAAGGACAAGTAATGTTAATGAAAATTACAAATACGTCAGTATCGTATAACAAGGGGTATATTAGTTGTTGTAGTTAGTAACTAGAAAAAGTCTCATTATTAACGCAAGCCGCCATTTTTCACTATATTGACATTTTGTATTTGTTTTCAGGTTACACCGCTGTCTTCAAGACATAAGGCCAACAAAATGCCCGTCTTCTCTTTTACGTAGATACACTAGTTGTCCAGCACCCCTCTTACATATTTGCACTTCACTTTTTAGTGTCTTTTTAAAAAAAGTTCCTGTTAAGAAAAGACAACCTTCTCCAATTTCTAACAACTTACTTAATCTCAGAGTAACTGTTGCCAGCCTACAAATTATTTTCAGACAACGATGCTGAGTAAACCAACGCTTAACTATTATAAAAAACTATATATGTAATACCTCTGTAAGTGCATCCACGCGTGAGTACTTTGAACAACAGTTGTTAAACTATACTAATCCAAATAGGGACATGTGGCGTATTCTTGGAGCCTATTCTGGTAAGTGTGCGAGGAAAATAATAATAATAATAATAATAATAATAATAATAATAATAATAATAATAAAAATAATAATAATAATAATAATAATAATAATAATAACAATAATAATAATAATAATAATAATGTTTATTGTCATTTGCTCATTGACGAGCATCGACATTGTCAGTAAGTATATATAAAAAAATACAAAAAAAATAGATATACCTATATGGGTGTTTCCTAACTAATCTAAAATATTATATGGGGTGGTTCGTCACTCAATTTTAAGACGAAAAGTTCATATAAACATGTGTGATAAGTATTGTCGTTAATGAGATACAGGGTGTTTTATTATTTTATTAGAAGCAACAACATGTGTTAAACATAAAGAAAAAATATTATATTTCAGAGCATATGTTCAAAATGTCCACCTGCAGCTAAAATGCAAGCATCTGCTCGATGTCTAATTGATTGCCGAATACGTTCGAAGATACCAGGTTTGTTACGAAGATTACAGCCTTGTATGATACGATTCTGAAGATCTTGTACGTTTAATATCGGGGTTGTGTAAATGAGCGATTTTAAATATCCCCACACACAAAAATCCAGAGGATTGTGTCCCGGTGATCTAGGGGGCCACGGGTGTGGAGATCCTCGTCCGATCCAATGGTCTGGAAAAACATTATTTAAAAACTCGCGAACAATCAATGAAAAATGTGGAGGAGCTCCGTCATGCATGAACCACATGCGCCTTCTAATAATAAGAGGTACATCTTCTAAAAGAACTGGAAGTTTATTTTCTAGAAAATGAAGGTATGTCGCACCGGTCAACCGTGCAGGAAGGAAAAACGGTCCTATTAAATAATCTGCGATGATGCCAAGCCAAACATTGACCGAAAATGTTTGTTGAAATCTTTTTACAATTATGTCATGTGGATTTACATTTGCCCATATGTGGTCATTATGAAAATTCAGTTAGTAACATATCTTGAAAAGTTGGCTTCATCCGTAAACAGAATATCGGCAGCGAAATTGGGATTGTTTGCTATTTTATTTAAAATCCATTGGCAATACTGTATACGAAGCGGATAGTCAGTAGGTAGCAAATGTTGTACACATTGAACGTGATATGGATACAATAAGTTATCTTTTAAAATATTCCAAACAGTTCTGTTACCAACATTTAGTTCATTAGCAATTTTTCTGGTACTCGTTTCTGGATGTTGATCAATTATTTGAAGAATCTGGTTTTCCAATTGTGGAGTTCTCACAGTTCTGGGTCGTCCAATAATATTCTTTGATTTGGCAAAAGTTCCAGTTTCTTGTAAACGAATATGTAGCTTAGTAAACGTATCTGAACATGGTAAACGATTATTAGGATAACGCTGGGCATACATACGTCTAGCCTCTAACGCATTACCATTAGCTAATCCATACAAGAAGTGCATATTAGCCATTTCAGCATTAGTAAACACAGGCATCGTTGTTAACTTAACACAAAAAGATCGTATTATTAAAAATTTATTGTTCGTTGTTTGCGTTGGTTTTTAGGTTTGACACAGTTGTCAACGTTACTTCAAACTTCACTTATAATAAGCATGTTTTTCGTATTACTTCTAAAAACCAGTAGCGTCACCAGGAAAAATTAATTTCAAATACAATCACAGCTCATTTATTACAAACAATTCAACACCCTGTATCTCGTTAACGACAAGACTTATCACACATGTTTATATGAACTTTTCGTCTTAAAATTGAGCGACAAAGCGCCCCATATAATATTTTAGATTACTTAGGAAACACCCTGTATATACATACAACATACAAAATTAAAACATTAATACACAGTGAGTATAGATATAAAAGGACAGAGAGACAGACAGAAAATGCAAAATTATTTACTTAGATACTGATGGACACTGTAAAAGGTGTTATCGAGCAAATAAGTAACGGCTGCTCTCCTAAAGGGCACGACTGCAGGTACTTCTTTAATTTCCTTCGGTAGTTTGTTAAAACATAAAACAGCTTTATAGTAAGGGCTATTTTCAAATAGTTTTGTGCTGTGTACAGGCACGCTCAAATCATGCCGGAACCTAGTGCACATGGTATCATAGTTATCACTATTTCTAATAGAGTCATGCTCGTTCTTTAAAAATATTCCGACACGACTCCCTCGAGCCTATGCGAACCATACATCTCAATATACGTTTCTGGCTAATGAGCAGTTGGTAAGCATACGATGAACAACCCCGGAAAAATGATGCAATAGCGCAGTCGGACCTCAACAGAGGCGTAATAAAACAATTTTAGGACATCAATATCGCAGCAATGTCTAAGATTAGCAACCTCATACACCGCAGAGCTCTACTTAACGCTCAAACTAGAGCAGTGTTGAGCAGCACCTCAAATCACAATTGACCAGAATCCCAAGAAATTGACAACAAGAATTCTGAGGTATTGACTTACCATTATATGTAATATAGGGGTAACAGGATTGCGAGAATGCCCAGCTTTAAAATATATCACCTGCGTCTTATCCGCATTCAAGGTTAATCCCTGGTCTGCGCACCAGGTTATCATTTCTTTAATTGCAGAGTTAGCGGTATTTACAACGTGTTCTAATGATCCCATTATAATACAGCTAGTATCATCAGCATACTGCGACATCAAACAACTGTTAAGGCTCAAACAAAGATAATTGACGTATACATTAAATAGAATTGGCCCCAGAATTGAGCCCTGCGGTACACCATGCAAACCACCGATTTTCGATCCAACCTTGACAATTTTTCAAGCAGAATGTTTATGGCCTAAGGTATCAAATGCTTTGCTCAAGTCAAAAAATAGTCCCGTTCTTTCTCCGATCTAAACCATTGTGTAAGTTCTAATATTCTTTTTTAGAAACAGAACATTGTTTGATAAAAAAGCCTCCGGGAACGAGTACGGTACTAGGCATCGTGACCGCTACTGCTACCCCATACATAGGCTTACTCTGAGTGAAAGTGGTTTGGGGTATGAATGTTTAAACTTTTTTAACAGATTGCCAAAGTATATTAGAGACGTCAATACCCTAACTGTTTTTAAAAATGTATTATTTCGGTATCTATGTTAAATGGAACTGTACAGTATGGAAGAATTTCTGAGGTAACCATTCACTTGTATTGTATTCTTGCTTTTCTTACTTTGAGGTTTGCTCTGTTATTACCATTGTAATCATATAGCAATAAAGTATATTTGATTTCATTTGATGGAGGAAAAGTGAATACATTTTCCAAGTTAATGTCGGAATTCTTAGCAAATTTCACAGTTTCATCATTCATTTCTGGCCAATCTAGCCAACACACTGGCGGACGTTCATGCCAAACCCTCGTCGAATTCTCAATTGTCGCTTTGACTTACTTAACTTCACTGAAGATCGGCATCCTTTATAGAAAGTTTTGAGCAAGAAAGGGAGTCGATTTCTGTCCTACAGTTGGTCCCAAGCATACGGTATTTTCTTTGTGATATTCGGGAATTCCTCTTCTCAAGACTATCTATCAATCTAGCCGGTGTGTCTCAGAAAAAGATCCTCCTTTGCCAGTTGGTCAACTTGAACCTGGTGGTCTCTACTTGCTCCACAAATTCTTAGTTGATGTAAAGGTACCAAATTTTTCTCTGCAATTGACTCTTCAACCACATTCTTTGTCAGAATAAAAGCGCCGCAGTTTTTATTGTTTTTATGGGCTTTTGATATAATCTAACAGGAGGCCAAACCCAACGAGATAAAAGCCCTATTTCAGTATCACAATCCGCGATATTGCTACGCAAAAGGATATCAGCTGTAAGGGGCAAAGCAGTTTGAATACTTGGAAGCCATCATTACTTAAAAATAAAGATAACGGAGCAATGGAGTCATTATCAAAAATGTTAACGGCTAGAAATGTATCCAGGGCACCCAAAATACGCATTGACGAAGCAGTTATATGCCCTGTGGTTTTTTATGCTGAAAGTTAGACAATTACTAAAGCTCGCGAAAATAAATTGGAAATTTGGGAACGAAAAGTCCTAAAAAAGATATTTGGAGAAGTTAAAGATTGGCATGGGCTGTGGAGAAGGCAAACAACTACGGAAGTAAAGACCATGTATGCAAAGCAAAAGAAAAATAATGCAGAGATAAGCAGGAGGTGGGGATATATCATTAGAATGTCGAGCAATAGGGTGGTAGCAAAAATCATACATGAGGAAGTAAGGACGTCCGAATGAAAGGTGGCGCCAACAAGTAAAAGAAGATATAGACTAAATTGAAGTCAGTGATTGGAGGAATAGAGCAAAGCGCCTGAGGAAGTTGAGAGAGTTGGTGCCGAAAATAGAAGCCACAGACCTTCAGTAATATGTATGTACTAGCATCAACAAAAACGCATAATTTCTTAGAAATATCGGCCAAACAATTTTTGGAATAACAGCAGCAACCGTTACGTATTGCAGCTTTTTTGGAAGTCTATATTACTTGCTAATAATGTTGAAGTACGTTTTCCCCTGTTTTGCATCTGTCTGCTGATAAATCATAGTCACTAATGAACTCTAAATTAGGCCAAATTCAATCAATACCTGTATTTGCTGCCCCCATAACGTACAAGTTAAAGTAGACACATCCTCTCGTTTCACACTAACTTTATTTCGGTTTATTCATTCAAATTTATACGTTCCACTTAGGCGAACAAATTTACTCAAAGTATTTTCATTTTACTCCATCAATTTTAGCAAACCCGATTTATATTCGACTCGTAAGTCGAAAGGTTTCCTCGCTCTTCGTTGCTTTTTCCTTTCATCATCACCGTTTTTTTTTCCTTCGTTCGCACGGCCTTCCTTCTCCCTATATAAATGACTAATAATATAGAAAGCGAGTTAAAATCTGTGAATTACAGCCGGTAAACAATTTATTTGATGTGTTACTTTAGGAGGCGCTCGGAAAACAAATCTTCCTCACTAAACGAGAGAACTGACGATCATCGTGGAAGAGGTAAAAACGACTTCGTTCCGGGGAGAGGAGATGCAAAAAGCGAAAAGTATATTTTTCTCGAGGATTGCTCTATCCTTCTTGGCGATGTTACACATTGGTCTGTTTTCGTTCGCTATTGCCCACTCATTCAAGAGAGGCTTTGATTTGATTGTGTTGCTTTATGTGCGACCATCAATAACCGAGCGGGCGAAGGATTGAGTTATCTTAACCTATCTCGATTAGTTTATTTCGTTATTTCACCGATGGCTTACAACTGGGAAAAAGGAAATCGCCGATGACTTCTAATTTATTATATAGATTGCCATTGAAAGGATGATATCGATTTGAGAGCAAATTTTGTCTGACATTTATTCTGTTTTAAAAAGGGAACGTGGGAACGAGGGGGTTGTTGATGTTGCATCGTAAAGCATAGCAATTTCTCTTCTTGAGGGAGAATGGAGATGATGATAAAGAAAGAAATATTGGACAACATACAGCAGATTGTGAAAGTTCATTTAACTCACGACAGATGGGATGTTTACACGTTTGTTGATAAGAATGTAAATCTTTGCTAATCGTTTTAGGCAAACGACACAGTTTATCGCTTCTGTAGCTATTGGTAAACAATGCAATCACAATCTGTGTTAGTCACTACCACTTATTTTACGTTGAGTAGACATACATTTCTCTCTCTAGCTTTTAAATCTAAACCCAAAAATTGCAGAAGAAAGAAATGGATATACTGATTTATTTGCCTACAAATGAAGCGAGATCTTGCAAGAAAAGGTTTTCATACAAGTGTGTCTTTAGAAACACTTTCATTAGAAAACTTCTATAGTAAATGCTGCTATTTTTTGAAAGTAAAGAGCATAGTTTTGGCAAAGTTTACTAACGCGCCAGTCTGAATCACCTCGTCCTAGATTTTTTTCATTTTTCTAGTCAGCAAGGAAATTTTTCCGCATTTTTCTAACTGTTCCGCAGGCATATATAAAATCGGCTTGTAAATGTTTCTGTATATATTTGGATCTGACACATATAGCCCGTTTCATCAGCCCTTACCCACACCTTATAACCCCTTTTGATAGGTTTTAGGGGCATAAACTGTTTTAACTACACCCTACACCCTTTGAAGCGTATCATAGACTCATCTATTGATTGATTTTGAGACGGCCTGAATGAATTTTAGAATGTATCTCCCAAGGTATTGATCAGAAGCTTCAACTTATATAATTTGTCGTACTTATCCGAACTTCTTGAAGGCATAACGGAGTTATCGGCTAAATGGATGTACCCCAAAAGCCAAGCAAATCGATCTCTAGTCATGGCAGCGCTGATAAAATGGTCTCTAAGTTCGGGTGTAGACGACCAGTAGTCACAATACCTTGGCAGTGTTTTCACTCCCATTAGGGCATTAATACCAAGGAATGTTTTAATTTCTGCAGAATTAGTTAGGTACATATAATTTGGAACAACCGCCCTTGGTTTGCAAGGCATTCAGGTTTGGTTGGAATGCGATTTCGTCCAAAAGCTTTTCAGGAAACAGATGTAAAAAAATATCTGCTAGAGTGTCTAAATTATCTGGTAGTACTGGACCGGTTTGCTCGGAAAAGGCTTTTTTATTATGCAAACAGTGGTCAGAGTTCCAAGTCCAAATAATTTCTTGTAAATGCAATTTAGTTTTTATAGTGCAAAGTGTTAATTCATCTTCACTTTCCCAATCAAAGTCAGTGTTCAGGTTTTGATTATTATTATTATTATCGCCATAAGAAATTATTGGCATGCTGGCAATACCAAACAGATCATCTTCCAAATTAGGAATATCTTCTGGATCGCGATCGCTATGTGTTTCTGATTCAAATTCCGAACAGTTATCAGAGGGAACACCTTCCAAAGCGGGAAATAATTCTGAGTTCTAGCTCTCCAGTTCTCTATACGAATATATTCGTTTTTCTAAAATACAAAGAATAGAGCAACGAATCCAGCAACTTTGTAGGTTAGAAATCACACAAACTTCCATCAAATTACTACAAAACTATTAGCATGCAACACCCAAACATCCATATTAACAATTTTAATTTGCAAACTTACCAGCCATGTTGATTTTCAACCTGAATACAACAAAAACACACTGATCGGTGACTCGTGTGGATATACCCAATAAACAACGCAACTTTTTGCAGTGTACAGATGCCACATGGCGTGGCTGCGGCTAAAAATAGGCAACGGGAAGATTCAGCTATAACCTCGATTGTGTGGTTTTACGTAACTCCTGTACCACAACTGCTTTAAAAATCCTCTCTGCACGGTCTTCACAGCTTCAAGCTTCGATCTAACAAAATCAACATACAGTGCTTTTAAAGCCGGTATATTAGTAAACTGCTTTGTTCAGTATCAAACTTAGCTCCCAGATCCTTGATTTCGATGCATCTCCAGATAGAAGTGTGAGCAATCCTATAATCATATTGCAGAGGACGCTTTCTTCTTATAAAACTCATCACATTACATTTGGAAACATTTAAAGTCAATCTATTGTTATCACACCAGCGACAAATCCTTTCTAGATTCTCCTGAAGGAATCTGCAATCCTCATTCGAATTTATTGATGTAAATATTTTCATTATCAGGAAACATTAAAATTTGACTGTTAATACAAGCTGGAAGGTCGTTAATAAAGAGCAAAAATGAAAGAGGACCCAGATTAGACCTCTGTGGGACACCAGAATTAATATTACATTTGTCAGATGAGAAATCGTTATAAAAAAACAAAAAAATTGCGATCTGTAGTAGTAGGACTGTAGGGTGTAAAAACGAATCATCAAATCCAAAAGAACGCAGCTTTGAACGGAGTCAAAGTCAGATCTGTATACACAACATCAACCTGGCCTTGAAGATCTAGTACTTTCGATATATACTGCAAAAAATGGCAAAGGTGGAACGTTTAGAGACAAAAGTATGTTGTTATGCAGCAATAAAATTTGATAACGAGGAATAAATTCGTACAAAATCGCTTCAAAAACTTTGGCTATGTACATCCGACAATAAAGAAACAGGTCTGTAACAGGTCAGATACATCAGCCGGATTTCTTTTCTTGAAGATAGGACATATTCTAGCCAATTTCCACTTAGATGGAAAGGAATTTGTACGTAGTATTAGGTTGAATATACAGAGCAATTGGCTTAGACAAAACGAAACGGCAATCTCTCAATAAGAAGCTCGGAATTTTATCAAGTCCGGTGGTTAATTTATTCTTCTGTGATTTTAGCGCGATGTCAACATCATTCCCAGTAAAGGATGTGATATTCTCCAAGGGTGTATTCGCGACCACGAATACCAAGAATACCAAGAAAAATCAAGGTAAACCACACACAAGCAGTACGACGTGTTTTGACGCAAATATCATAATCTAAATTCCAATTCCGGTTTTCTGAAACTGGAAAAAATAAAAATTGTAGGGTTTTACTGTAAACCTTGAAAGGACAAAAATTTTTATCAGTCGTTATGGACGAGTCTGGATGGATCCAATGCGTTTTCCTACGCTGTCTGTATTCTATTGTTTGGTAAGTTTATTTCTTGCAAACTAGCTTTGAATTTAACCTCTAGGTGTCCACTAGAGTGCAAATCTGGGCAACACTCTCACTTTATTCCAACTTATTGCAAGCGTATCCATATGGAAGTCACACTATAGTATTGTATTGCATTAGCGTGAAGATTTTCCGAGTCGGACGAATCCGCAAAAAAAGGTGGTGTCTGACATAGAAAAAACCTCAAACAATTATTTTCCCTCTATCGATCCAAACTTGTCTTCGTCACTGGACAAGCAGCACATAAGTGTCTTTTGCGCAAACTTGTTCCCTTTACTGTGCGAACCATGTAAAGACATAACTGATTAATTCAATTGTACCACGGAAGCATTTTGTTTAAAACGTTGCGCAGTGAAAGGGTTAAGTAAACAAAATAAAATACGTAAAAACATGGTTTTCCAGAATTCCTTCAATCGACAATCAAACCTTCTGCTGACTAATAGTTAGTAGTTGCAAAAAAGATCTACCTTCTCGTCCTTAGTTGGTTTCATTAGTTTGGGCTAATCGAGTATGCAGCACTGAGAATACCAAGTATTTTACAGTGTTTTATGCCCGTAAGTCCCTTCTAATGGGAACGGTGTCTGGCAATGAGCTGAGTTCTGAGGATGCAACCATAGGAACTCTTACACATCGTCAATAACCTCGTTTTTACTGCTCTCAGAGTGGCTCGGCACTCATCTCAACGTGATTCTGTTATGCTTCGCCAGCTGTTTTAGCTTCCTATGATAAGTCAATACGACTTCGGAATCGAATTTGACAAATTGTAGAGCCTACACGATATATCGTTCAATAGGCACTTTTGATGCAATGCAGCACTTTATAAGTCTTTTTCCCTATATACTTCTTCTTTTTTTGTAGCTGCGGCTAAAAGACCCACTGTTTTCGTCTGAAGCCAGCACAAAGCGTCACTACTAGTTTATTTTGCAAAACGAAGGTGTGATGCTTGGTGGGCTAGAATCAATTTTGATGCCAGAGCTGTTCGAGTAAAGTTTGTCGTCTTCTGAATGTCCAACCACTGACAGCTAACCTTCAAGTTTTTCTGAGCTCCCATTTGAACGCTAGTCAGAGCTCAATTTCTTAGAGAAATGTTGACAATCCATATATCTATGATGTGGACCACGTTTTGCCGAAACTTTTTCTCCAATTAAAGTTACCACTTTCTAAGTATCTTTGGTAAACCTTTGGCAACTGCAGCTCATAAGCAAGATAACGTTGAAACTGGGCTTTATCACAATAAGGTTATATTGGTGAATTATGTTGTTTTCAGAAATATGCACCGATTAACCTTCCTGTACTAACCACTAAGAGTTAATTAGATAGATGCCAGTTATGATCACTAATGCCAAAGAGTGTTAAGATAGATTCCTCTTCGGTTTTAAGAATATACACATGTACATATGTATTTCCAATCATAGTATATATCTTCAATATCTGGCAACACATTTTTTAAGGCTTTAGGAATATTAATACTGATAACTTTTGAACAACTGAATGCTGTGCAGTTTTTATTTACTTTTTGAGTTATGTAATACACGCAAAGGTAATTTTAGTTTATGAAAATAGCAAGAGAACTACAAGTTCTGCTTTCCTTTGGTGGTACGCTTTCAATTGACTCAATTAATATACTTACATACATATATGTACATATATGTACGATACGTTAAAGTAATTCACCTCTTACTGACGCTTTAGTACAGCAGTACAGTATATTAAACTTTTATATTTAATTTAAGAATTATTTTCGCAAAAATTCAAAAAAATGTTAGCCTTAATCTCGATAAAGGTATGTGTCGTAGAGCGAAAGAATTTAATTTCAGAGTTAAGAATTTAAGGAAGTAAACACCCTTTGAATTTTATAAAATACATTATACAGTTTAATTAGCAAAGGTACCCCCGCATTACCAGATGTTTATTTAGAAACTCTAGTAGGTACCTGTGCGAGTTGTTTATTAAATCCCATGTAATATTATCAAAATATGATGAGACGAAAAAGATACACATTTTACAAAAGTTGAACAAAATTACTCGTTTTAAAAGCTGTTGCAATTTTCTTCTATAGGATACGCGCGAATATAGTGCTTTTGCGAATTTAGAAATTAACACTATAAATAAGGGCACCCAAAAACACCGTAATACATACGTTTTTTGCTCAACTTATCCTGTAACAACAGACATTTAGGTTGGGCCCATAAACATTTCGAGATTTGCATAAAGCAATGTATGTAATACGTAAAAAATACGCTCCTGAAAAGCACGGCTGAACCGACATAAAATATCCGGACTGAGATGAATGCCTGCGAGGGGTCATACCGAACAAATGTTTGTTTTATGTCAAAAATGTGGAAGAAGTAAAGGTAAAAGATATTTATGCCAAGACATTTTCGTAACTAATGTGACGGTTCTAGCTCGGGGCGATTTAAGCCTACTAAAACGTAAAAAATAGTGCGGAACGGCGGAGCGTTATGTTGAAAAATAGATGCACCACGGTCCATTTTATTTTCATTTAAATATTAAATCCGATGATATTAGAACATTCGTGGTCGGATTGCGAGAAAATGGGATGTAATTTTTTTGGACGGAGATGTGGCTGTAAGTGGAATAAGGACGGAACATCTTTTAAATGTATTTCTGCGCTGAAAGTTACTAAAGAGGTTTTTGCTCCAGTTATTTGCTTTATTTAGCCTTGTTTTTTT